>VDFB02344383.1:0-34470 GCA_007258455.2 Sequoia sempervirens
TCACAAACACCATCGTCGATGGAGGCTCGGGAGTAAATGTACTACCAGAGGAAACTTGGAAGTGTTTGGGGAAACCAACTCTTTGGCCACCAACCTTTCACTTGGTAGGCGCCGACTAGCATGGTTTCAAACCTCTTGGTACATTGATGGCACAAAAAGTGACGATTGACACACAACAATTCCTTTTGAACTTTGTCGTCATCCCATTATAGAAGAGAGCGTGCGATGCATTACTCGGGAGAGGGTGGCTGATCGCCGCCAAAGCAAATCACAATTGGAAACGAAACCCACTCTCCATCGAGAGCGGCGAGAGGAAGTTCGTCATTGGCCTAAAGAATCAGGTGGTGAGTGAAGAATTGGCATCTTTCGAGTTAGAATCCAACGAAGTAGACTCAGAGGCAAATGGAGGAAGAATGTTTATGGAACCTAATGACAAATGAGTACATGAACTCGAGAGTTGCTCTTAAGATGAGACTAGTTCTTTGTTGAGAGTGCAACATGCTATAGATCATGAAGATCAAGGAAGAAGAAGACAAGGCCTCGACTAGTTAGACATTTTTTGTCAAGTATGGAGAATACGAGGGAGTAGCAAAATTGGATGACATGCCAACCCACAAGTTCGAACGAGACAAAATAGTCAAGTATGTGGAGCCAAGGGTGAAAAAGGTGAACCTAGGAGATGAAGACAAACCAAAGACAATCTTGGTTGGGGATGATTGGGACCCAGTACTAAAAGCATTGGAGGTGAGTAAAAAGAGGTGACGAAAGAAAAACTTGAAAAGAAAAAGTAATGATGAGGAAAATAAAAAATGCAAAAAGCAAAAAATTAAGTTGGAGTTGAAAATTGAAAAAAGCAAAAAAATTAAAAGCAAGGAAGAAAAAATAAAAAAAGTGAAAAAATAAAAGAAAAGGAGAAAAAATAAAAATAAAAATATTAAATTAAAAAAAAGTGGAAATTTGGAGAAAGATAAAAGAGGCCGTACGACCAATAAGGAATCATAAGGTACGATTGAGGGTTAATTATGAAGTGAGGAGGCAAGGAAAAGATTTCACGCAAGGAGCACTTAGTGAACAGTTAGAGAAATCCATACATTGTATAGTGGAAACTATTGTAGAAGTTTGTCCATGCACAAGCTGAAATCGAGAGAAAGGAGGTGCCAAAGGTTGTATGGTAGGCTTTGAATGACATCGTATTGTACTTGCAACCTCTGAAACTCGTATGGCAACATCATCCTCTTGTCCATAGTGTACGACAAACGCCCCACACCATCATTGTACGGAGCAACAAGGTACGACTTGGTATAGCCGCATGACAGAGGAAACTCGGACATAGGAGTACAAGGGAAATCGTACGACAACAGTCAGAAGGACGTGTATGACGTGGATCCGAAGGACGCATGACGTAAAGGAAGCTTGAGTCGCCAGGAGAATTGCATACGGCCCTTGAGCACTGGTGTACGACAAAGACTTTTGACAGTGGAAGGGTTGGCTGGTTCGTATGGTCGTGTATGGTGTAGGAGATAGAGGGGAAGCACAAGGCGTATGACAAGTGAAGGGCGCACCGTACGGTGGAGTAGAGATAGAGTGATTGCACAAAGAACCTGATGGGTAGGGTACAAAAGAAATCCAGTCACACAAAAGAAAGGTGAGGAAGCCGTACGATATACATAATGCTAGCCATTGGTACGGTTGAAGAAATCAGGAATACCATACGACATACGGAGAAAACATAATTTTCAACATGCTTGCCCCTAGTGAACAATTCAATTCCTGTAACAGTCTTGGGGAGACACATTGTCTATTTATATCGAGAGCAACAAAAGTTCACTTGAGAGACATGGCCACCGCTAGCAGTAGCAAGGGGAAGCAATTGCCACCATTTCAACCTCAAATTGCAACAAGCAAAATGGTGAAGGGGAGAGACGACAATGTAGTAACAACTGATAACATTACCTAGGAGAGTCTTAGCGGCATTAAATGTCGTTCATGGTGGTTGGTGACTCAAAATGATCACGTCATGAAAATAGCATTGCAACATGCGTAGGTGGTCAAGGTGACACAGTTATCGTTCTTCAACTCTCTGGACTTTGAGCCGTATTTGAGGCAAATGATCATGTATTATGACAAACACTCTCACAAGTTTGTAATTGACTACAAAGGCTGTCAGGTGACTATCTCCTATGCATCCCCCGAATTCACTAGGGTACTTGGGATACCCTCCAGAGGAGCTTCAACAACCAAGCCTTTGGGAAAAATGTCCAGAAAAATAAGGAGAACCTCTTTGCGAGAGTGTGCTGAACGAACCTTACACAAGAGAAAGACAGTATATGGAGTGTTGGAAGCAAAGTGTTACAAAAGAACTTTCTCACCACAACCGAATGGAAGTGTCTCTTGGATTTGATCAAGTGTCGGTTAATAGGCTTTAACAGAGCGTCAGACATTGCCATTTGGATGATCACATTCATGACGGGGCTAAGTATGGGTAGAGTATACAATTGGGCTAGCTTGCTCTCAGAGAGGATACGAGAGTTTCTGTGCTTGAAGCACAAAGCTTTCTATATGATGCAACATGCCATTAGGTTGCTATTGGACACCATATATACACAAGTGCCTATGGATAACTAGGGGAGATTTCAGCTAGTCGGCCAACTGGATGCAGGATGGTCGATCATATTCTACTGGGCCAATTTGGGGACACAAACGGCAGGAGAAGAGACACCCCACCCGACACCACCAACAACGAAGAGAAGGAAACAAGCAGACACTTCACCTCCTTCGCCTAGTGGAGATGATTGTGAGGCCATCGAGTTGTCCTCATCAGAAATGAGTACAAAGGAGGTTTCTTTGGTAGGAGAAGTGGGCTCACAAGAGGACATTGAGGAGGCAATTCTGGTATAGCTAGCAATGCAGCCACAACTCGCCATACCCATTCAGTCGGTCACACTACTAGCGGTAGTACCAGTATTGCCACCACCACCAAGGAAACCACCTACAATGGATGATGATGCTGAGAAGGATGAGGAGGTCGACACATGGCTGGGAGAGATGGGTGCACCAGTAGACACCCCTTCACCATTGTCACTAGAGCCACCTCGAGAATTGATTGACATGGAGGTCACTCACCCTACAGAACCACTAGCTTCACAACGAGAGCCACTAGCCTCACAGCCAGCTGTGCCAGCCTCACAACGAGTATGCACAGTACCGTCAGCCTCATGACCATCACGACCAACACTGCAGGCGATGGCGAGTATGATGTACGAAGTCGGGGAAATCAGACAACTAGATGTTGGGCACGACCCCTTAGTGGCATAGGAGGCTTAGAGGATCTTGGCGTCCATGAAACAAGGGTGTGAAGGCGAGTTCTTTTGGTGCTTCATCTTGCATGGATGGCCAATAGTGGAGATGGTTGAGATGTTGGCCACTTGGCAACCAACTAGACCCATTGCAGTCGGGAGGCACGGTCAAGTGCTCTTAACACTCTACGACATGGAGAGGTGTTATAGGGACTTATTCCTTAGATGGCGATGATAAACAAATTCCATTGAGGAGGCTACACAGGCGAAGGATAGAGCACTTGCACAGGTTGAGAGCATTAGAGGAGAGCTAGCTGACCATGCCTATAAGTCCCAGGAGCAATTGGCCCAAGTAACAGTAGCAGAGCATACGAGAGTCACAGCTCTCGAGTTGGAAATGGTAGAGAGGGACAGACTATTAGCAGAGAGGGATGCTTAGTTGGTAGAGAAAGATAGACTACTGGCCATGCCCAATTGACTGAGAAGGACAAAGAGCTGTAGGGGAAGAGTCAAGAGTTGGAGAAGGCAAAGACAAAGCTCACGAAGGAAGTACACATGGTCAAAATTGCCAGAGAAAGGTAGTTGGCGGCAAACTGGAGACTTCAACGTTTGTAGTAGTCAACAACCACCACACCCACCTCCTTCGTGCATCCAGGGGTGTCCTCTCACCCTCCTTCCTCTCATTGATTTCTTTTCTAGTGTATTGTCCTCCATTTTGTTGTTATGTCATCTGGAAGACTTTCTTTGTGGGGGGGAATGATGTAGTTGGCCGAAAGTAATTAATCTTGTTTTAGTCATCCAAATAAGTAAATAAATAAATATTATTGTATGGAACAAATGTTAATATTATGTGTTGTAATCAGGAGTTAAGTCTCCAACCATGGATTAGTTGTAGCGGGTAGTTTTCGACAGTTGTTGTCCTCAATCAACATCAACAACTATATATGTCTTGATTCACTTGTAGTCGGGGACATCACAAACTTTATGGTACTGTACTTATTTCTATTGAATGAATGAGAATACTATTTGTTCTGTGCATATGCATTTGGAGTACTTGATATGTGTATTATCAAATTTTTTTATTATCATTTACTCTGTCTGTTAGTCAAGTTAGTTCTGTGAGTAAACCAAAACTACATTTTGCAAGGCTTGTCTGAAAATAAATTTTCTCTCATTAGTTGGAAATCGGTTTGTTTTCACAAGAAGTCAAGAGGTGCTAAATTAGGAGACATAGGGACTCACATCATAGGTTTGGAAGCAAAGTTGCATGGAGATTCTATGAGGAAGCCCTGAATCTATAGCATATTCCCTAGAGCATTTATTCTCCCTTGAGCCTCTACCCATCCGCTCCAGCTTGTGGAACTTTATTTGGGATTGCAAAATTATTATTCTTAGAAAGTAACTTGGGGAATCTTGGTGGAGGCTTTGCTTGCTTTTGGCAAGATTCATGGATGGGCTATCCCTCCTAGCTTAGGAGATGGGGTTGGATGACATCAAAATTTTTGCTTTGGAGCATTGGGGAGGGAAGGTTAGAGACTACTACTCAATTGATTCCAACAGTGAGTGGAAATCAAAGGTTTTGAAAGATTCTCAGAAATTGGTAGGAGCTAGAAAGGCTCATACTGATCAAAAAGGAAAACTCAACAGGATCTTGATGGAGAGGAAGTTGACACATGTTTAGCATCGTGACGTCCTTCACTGGGCAACAACTAATAGTGGAGGATACTCAGTAAGTCAGGTCTATAAGTGGCATGTTTGTAGGATGTCCCATTGCAAACCAAATATTGGTTTCTCAAGACAAGTTAAAGAGAAGTGGCTCCAAGGCCTCAGCTAGTATCTTGTGCAAGGAGAGTAATGCAAGACATTTGCTTCCTTCTTGCCACTATTCTTATAATTTGGCTCTAGTTGCCAAAAAATTCAACCTTCACTTGACTATCCTTGAATCCATTTCAATGATGTTTCACTCATAGCCATGCATCAATTAGAATTTCTAGCTCAAAGCCTTATGGAGAGGGCTGCCCTCCCTAATTATGTGGAATAACTAGCTTAAGCATAATAGAATGATCTTCAAGTCATGCATATTGTAGGATTGTTGTGCCACTAGAATTGAAGTTACCATTTCAAAATGGGTCTCTTCATAGGAAATCATCATTATTATGAGGTCAAAAAAGATTGGTTATTAAAAGAGCAGTTCCTCACCAAACTAGCTCCCATTAAAGGGAAAAGTGATTCAAAGGTTGTAAGGACCGACTCCAAATGGACCTCTCCATTGCACTCTTGGAAGTTAAGTTTCAAAGGTTCTATGGACCGACTCCAAATGGCCTCCACTAGTGGACTCTTGGAAGTTAAGTTTAAATGTTGCCTCCAAGTGGGACCTTGGAGTTGTAGGGGTAGGTTGCCCAATAAGTGATGTCAAAGGAAGTTTAATCTTGATTGTTGTTGCCCACATTACAAAATGCCCCAAGAACAAAGCTGAGGCAATTGCCATGGTGGAGGTCTTAAAAATGTCTCACCTAAAAAAATCATCTTTGGAGGTAGAGGGTGATATGTAGGTGGCCATCAATGCAATGAAGATAGGCTAGACTCCAAGTTGAAGCTTGACCACATCCTAAAAGAACCTAGAAGCTTTACTATGAAAGTTGAAAGACTACATACCTTTTAGCAAACATTGGCCTAGCCTTGGATGATTTCACTTCCTTCACAAGCTTCAAGATGTATGATTAGCTAGGTTTGGATTGGTTGTTAGATCTAGAGGTCAGTTCTCATTCCACATGTGCCCTTGACCTTTTAGGGGCCCCACTAAATCTAATTACCCCTTAAACTACAAAAAACATGATGAAAATGACTAAAGGACTATTGACTTGGCTCTTGATGTGAACGACATCATCTCTTTGGAAAATGGCAACTTCACCCTCCTCTATGCTAGGTTTCCATAGGCTTGTTCAATGAAGAGTCTCCTCGGCTCTCTTTCTCAATATTGTTGTGGAAAGCAGAAAGCCCCTGAAATAGAGTGAAATCCCCTTCGATTGGCTGATCTCCATATAGAGGTTGAAATCTGTTTTCACACTAGACAAATCACATGTGGTGCTTGTAATGTCCCCTTTTGGGATCACCTTATATTTTGCCCTGAAATCACAATTCCAAATGAAACCAATAGCAGATTGTAGTTAAAGATATAATTCCTACTTAAAATTGGGATGATGTAAGTCTGGTTATGGAAACCTGCAACCATGTTAGATGAATATGACAGACATAATCCATGAAGTACTTTTATTTCTAAGTCTAAGAAAGATTATATATATCAATACAACAAATCCCAAGGACTACATGGGCTCAACCATAATGAGGACATGATGAGGTGCCCCAAGTATCCTCTACCCTAGGCCTGACAGCAGGACCTTATCCTCTGTGGCTTCATGTGGTCCTTAACCAATGGTCCTCAACCATCATCATGAGGTGGTGTACCTAGTGAGGGATTTACACCGTTCTCCTCCATCATGCCAACCTCTCCTCTTATGATTGAAGACCTTTCTTTATTTACTTCAACAATTGATTCAAGCGGGGATAGTTGGGAGGCTGCAATAGGGTGTCCTTCACAATTCTCCCTTTTTGCATAATAGGGTGTCCTACTCACAGTTCTCCCTTTTGCATAATAGGGTGTCCTACTCATAGTTCTCCCCTTTTGCAGTCCTGCCTCATCCCCTCATGACCAATTATTGCCAAACGAGGATCATATCAATGTTAAAAATATCAGAAAATATATGCCACAGAATATGCTATTATATTAGTGTTTAATATCTATATTTATCTGATTGAATAAACATCATACCACAGAATCTGATTATGTTGTTATCTTGGTTGAATTTGCTGTATATGGCATAAGAGCTTATGCTGGGGGTCGATCACTTTAATGCTGTTTATCCCCTGCAGATTTTGTATATATAATACTTGGGTATTCTATCTATGATCCCTGGACTGTGAATGTATTCTTGAAGGTGTTTTATGCCTTAACATTCAGAAGATAATGCTTTTTACTGATTTGATCTGTTCTAATATTCAGAAGATATTGCTTAAAGAGAATCCAAATAGATTAAATCAAATGAATAATTACTAATAAGGATTAATAATTGCTGAAAACATCATTATTGCATATATATATATATATATATATATATAACTTACTTCCCTTGTTATTGATTTATTATTTATCTTCGTACATCTCTCATTGCACCATCTGCTCCATATTCCAAATGATATTCCTTTCTTTCAATCTGCTGTTTGTACTCAGATTTCTAATTGATCTTATTTTTCTGTTCATTCCCACTTCCTTAGAGAATATGATTCGATTCTGTTCTTATCCGCTGTTTTTTTTTTATATATATATATATATCCGTGTTTTAAATCTGATTACATTCCATTACGTTGCCTTTCTGAGTGCAGATCATTATTTATTATCTGATTTCTATCATGTACCCAGAGAATATTTATTCTTATTTCTGAAATCTGCTGCTTCTATAGGAATGCCCATTTATCCCCTTCTCTACACAAATTCTTTCTCTTTTTATATTTTCATATCCAAGTGAAAAGATATATCTCTTCAAAAAGAGATAACCCTTTAAAGAGTCATCACCTTTTATAAAGAAGTGATTGCTGCTTTTTAAAACTAACTCATAATCCTTATTAATCTTTAAATTGCTGCCTTCTATAAATGGTCGCTGCTCTTTGTTAATAAGATTGTTATCAATCGCTACCTTTTCCTTGATATTTTCACTGCCTTGTAAATAATCATTGCTCATCTAAAATGGATCGCAACTCCTTAGGTCTTCATTGCTGCTTTAATATTATGATCTCTACTTCTCAAAATAACTTTGGTGAATTAGAATATATTTATGAAGTTGGCCAAAGTTTATAACTCTGTTTTGGGCAATCGCTGCTATTAATATTATAGTGGCTGCTTATAATATGCACTCGTCCTTAATTAAACCGTTGCCTTTAGTCACTCCTTAAAAAATATAATTGCTGTCTTTGTAATTTATGTAATCGCTGCTCTCTATGAGTTTATTCACAACCCATGCTATATGAGTGATTAAATATATTATCTATATCTTAGTTTATTAATATATTTACAAATTGAATTTATTGTTCATATATTTATATTACTTTTTATAATATATCTATTATAATGGTTATAATTATAATAATATTTAAATTGTTAATATTTATATTTTCAATATTTATATTGTTATTTATTTAATTTACTTATTTTGCATCTCAATACTTTATACTTTTAGGGTTGCAAATTTTGGGGACATGACAATGCTTGTTAGGGTTATTTTGGAGAAGGACAACATGGCTTGATCCTTTGGAGGGAATTGAATAAATTTATTGGTGGTAGATATGTTTTTACAAAGCTACGCCTAAATTTGCAAGCTGGTACTTATTTGTTTGGGTGATTGATGTTCTCTTGCACTACATTTATGTGTTGGACTAGGAGGATTTAATTGCTTTTAATGAGGCTTTTCATAAATCTCCAAGCACAACAATGGGTGTTGGTACTTCTGCTGCTGGCATTTCCATTTGTGAGGGTGGGGTTGTAAGTCCCATGGATGTGCAAGGGAGAATAGGTTTGCTGGAGCAGTAGTTGGAATTGCTACAAAGTCACTATATATCTTTTGTGAGTTTAACAAGGCTAAGAAGGTGGTGGTGGTTGGTGGGAGGGGGTGTTACCCACCACCTTGTGAGACACATTCCTTGACCAAAATTTCGCCATCTTCTCTTTGTCTCTCCTCCTAAGTCCTTGATAAAATCTGAAGCCAAGTGCCCTACCACTTCCTTGCCTTCTTTGGTGCATGGGTGGGGGTGGAGGTGGCCAATTAAAATTCCAAAATTGCTCAATGCTCCACACAAATTGATGAACGAGGCAAAAACTTAGGGTCTAGAGGACAATTTGGTCATCTAGGTGCACAATGTTTTGGTGGCTAGAATGATAGGAGCAAATGGAATTGATGTAGAAGCTCTCTCTTAAATGTTATTAAGAGGAAGAAGTTGGCAATTACTTAGATGGGCTCTCCCTTTTGTTGAGGAAGATGCTGTGACAGAAATGCAGGTTGTTGTTGCTGTTGTGGATATGGATGTAGAGGCAGAGGTGGGGGTGGTGTCAAAGTGTTGATGGACAATGTTGCAGAGGTGGAGAAGGTGATTGGTGATGTGGTTGGTGGTGGCACTGCTAGTGAAGTGGCTGGTGGTATGGTGACTGGCGATGTGGTGGGTGTCATGGATCTCTTTAGAATCTGACAGGGGTGACCTTGCCTTGACTAGCGATGACAGGTCTACAAATGTTGCTTGGGAAAAGTTGAGGTGGCATGAGTCTCTGAGATGCTATAGGTGTGGCTGTGGGCCAAAGATGAAGTTTCAGATTTTGGTTCTGGTTCTTGGTCCTTTGTTCCTTGTACCTAGTAGTTTTTAGTTGACTGGATTTTCAATATATGTACACAAAATTTAGTCTTTTGGTTTGCGTCTCTTAAGCTGCCTGTCTAAGCTATGACACACAGTGATGACACTTAGGGGCACTTTTTGTAACTTGTCTCCTTTTTCTTTTTGGGGGAGGGTACCCAATAAAATTCTCCTTTTATTTATCATAAAGACAATCAATAAATTAAAGCTTCCAAACAAAAAATTATGAAGAAAACTTCAAGTGAAGAAAGGAAGCCACTACTTGCAAAAGCACTGGAAGATTTAACCTTCTCTATTAAATCTGTAAGATAGAAAATGAAAATCTATCAATGACCAAAAGTGGACATGCACAGCTGAGAAGACATGTTTTTGCATGGAACTGAATTAGAACATGTATTCTTTCATACCAGTCGGTTACTATTTGAGATTGTTAATCTATGATAAACATGAAATTCATTATGCTACTCTCCTGTCTTCACTCTCCTATAGCATCTTATTCTTGCTATGGTTTAAGTTTTATTAGGTTCCGTGATCCTTTGAGTCACTTTGTGATCCATAAGGATAGAGGCAAGTAGCAGAAGGTTTCACTTCTGGAATTTCAGGCTTTGGAATTCCTCAGAGTAAGTAGCAGTACAAAACCATTGATTCCAATAGAGGCGATTTCAAATCTGCTGGTTCCTTTAAAGGATGGGGCATGTATGAAACTACTTGTTTGATGAAAGGGGGTGTTTTGTCCAGATCGAATTTGAGAAGTTAAACCAATCAATCCAACTTTGTATCTTCATTTCCGATCAAGAAGACCTTTTTGTGCACATTTAAGGACTTATGGCACCTTTATGAAGACATGTAGGAGGCAAGTAGACAGTGGGAGACAAATTTGAGTGTTGAAGTAACTAGAACAAGAATTCTAGATGAAAAGTAAAGTAGCATACTTGACAGTAAGGACAAATATGAATTGTATCTCCTATCTCTGTATTTGTTTGTTTGGAGCAATAATAATCAGCTAGATGGGTTATTGCCACTGCCAATTACTTTTTCCCCATCCTAGCATTTTGTAGGATAAAAGTCTTGTATTGTGTTGGAAAAGTTTCTTTGCTTTCTGTTCCAAACAACATTTTAGACCTTTCCTCAGCTATCATTTGATAAAATCAAGTAGCATGGGAATATAGGTGTGTGGTTTGTGCATTTTTACTTCATAGAGAAATTATTGATCATATTGGTATAAGAGTAGGCTGGTATCATCAAGAATTTTGAAGAAGTTGTATTAGAGTGATCAGATCTTCAAAGAATAGAGTTGCTACCTTACAATCCTGAAATCTTTGCTCAGAAGTGGAATAAGAAGATGTGGATAGAGAACCCGGATAATGGGAATGCATGAATGGCTGTCTGGAAAGAGTAATGTAAAACAATGATTGGATGGGCTAACAACGAAAACACATGAACCAACAACAAGAGTGGATCGCTCTAGATCAACCCTCAGTGAACTCCATAGTACATACCTAGCTATAAAGTTTGGTATTGGAGATGATGGAGAAGACATGGTCAAAATAGATACATTCTTGGAGGAGAAGCTATTAGGAAAAGCTCAGGAAAAATGTGAACACACCATATTTAAAGTTGAAATGAAAGTGGACATAAAGTCTTTCAAAGGACAAGTAAATGCTGAATTTCTAGATACTTGGATTAAGCAAATGGAAGTATATTTTAGTGTACATAATGTTGATGAGGTACCAAAGATTTCTTTTGTGCATCTCAAAATGGAAGGCCATGCTATTGTAAGGTGGAAAAGTCATTTGACAACATCTAGAAAGAAGAAAAAAGCTATTGTTGCTAGTTGGGATGAACTCAAACAGTTATCCTGTTGGACATAAAATTGATCAAAAGATAAACTAGTTGTATTTGAAGAGAGTTCTGAAGATAAGAAATGTTACTTGGATTGGACAATGAAGATGAAGACATAGTAATACAATACCTTGGAAGTCTCTGCACCCACATTTGGTGATCTGTATAGGATCTAGACTAGATTGCAGTATTTAAATGCTTAACTTTTACAATGCTTTTACAATGATTATTTTAAGTTAATTAAATCAAAATTAACTTAAGGAAATAACAGAATGAAAGTAATAACAAGGTGATTTAACAGAAAGGAAGGAAATGAGAGACAGAAAGAGAGAGAAGAAGAGAAGTGCAAACAACGTTTGATAACAGAGTTCGTCACGAAAGTGACTACGTCTCCGGGTCCACTCCAATAGAGAGACCGATCCGATTAACTCCAAAATCAATTACAAAGCACCACAATCATTCTCCAAGCACTTCGGCAGCATAACAGCGCTCTGACGTGCAAGAATGGAATCTCTACAAGACCTCTCTTTCGATTATCTCCACAGCTTCAAGACTTCGTCACCTGAAAGAAAACTTGATTTTCACTCTCACCTCACACCCCTTTAAATACATAAAATTTTCTCAATTTGGTTACTAACCAATTGATTTACAAAATATTTCCCAAATCCACCTTATCTCTCCAAAATACATAATAATCTTTAACAATCTCCCTTTTACACATAAAAATCTTCAAAATATCCCCTAATTACATAAAAAGAATTAGGATAATCTCCCTTATTATCCTTATTCGGGCTCAAACTATCTCCATTTGTTACATTTAATCCTTAAAAAGGATTCTTGTTTGTTTAATTTCTATAAATTTAGGAGAATAGTATTATTTTAAGGCATTCGGTATGGCGAACTTAACAAAATACACAGAGCTCTATACTATACTAAGAGCTATGCGTTGGTGCATCGGTGGCTTATGATTTTGTTGGGCCGGCGGTTATCGGTTCAAACCGTCGGCCACCGTTTTTATTTAACAAATTCCAACAAACATATAACAAAACAAATCGGGCTCTAATCATAGTAAAGAGCGCAGGTATGGCGGAACGGCAACGGGCTATGTTGGGTGGTGCGAGGTTGCGGGTTCAAACCGCATACCTAACATTTTAACAAACAAAACATTTTTTTCAACCAACACCGACGATGGAGGAAAATGCAGAAGACACGCGTTGCACAGGGAGACTGCCACGTGGCACAAAATGACTCGCTGCCGGAGACACATCATCGCTGACTGGGATCCGACTGTGCGTTGACGTGGAAGCCGACGGTACGCTGACTGTATGTACGGATGCCACGTGTCGCGATATGATTGGTTCCATACAACTCTGACAAAGATGCCACATGGCAGATCTCGGTTGGTCCATTTCGGATTTGTACGGACTGCTGACGTCATCTTGTACGGACGCTGACGTCATCATTCACCTTCTAGTCACCAAGTCAACCAGGAGCTTTGACCGCTAATAAGTTGAGCCTCCGATGTCGGATTTTGACGAAACGAATTGCGTTGGAAAGCTTGCGACGAGCTCTTCCCGATGATGCTGACTTTGACAACTTTTGACGACATCATTTTTTTCGCTTCCTGGATGCCCTCTAATACCAGTTTGACCCAAGGTTTGACTGACCATAACTTGCACAAACGGACTCCTTTTCGCTCCGTTCGAGTTGCGCTGGAATCAGGATGCTGAGCTCTTTCTGATGGTGCAGATTTTGGAGAAAAATGAGACACTTCAATTTTCACTGAAAAATGTCCACCGGATCATTTGGAGAAGGGTAATCACCACTAAGCCAAGGGACATGGATGAGGCTCGTGCTCAAGCATATTACATAGGGGAAGAGAAGGAAGGAGAAGGGGATCTTCAAAGCAAGGAAAAAGCATCAATCAGCCCAAGAAGGAAAATTCTTTAAGAGAGATAATTGGAAAGGTAAAAAGTCTACTACTATCGTATATCAATCTAAAATTCCTAAAAACCATTGCACTCGTGTTATGGATGGGCATGTTGACATAAAATGTTGGAAGTTACATTTGGAACTGCATTGAGAGAATTGGGCCAAAGAGGACTCCAAGAAGTTCATGGTAACCCTCATGGGTGAGGAGTTGATTGAGGACAGTTTGGATGTAGGCGAAAGGCTAGGGTGCATTACTGCAAAATCCATAGATGCAGAAAAGGAACAAGAGGAGATGAGCAAGTTATTCCAACTCAAAGTGCACATCAAGAAAACAAAGGTAAATGCGCTCGTTGATCTTGGCTCTCACCGCAATCTTATTTCAGCTGATATTGGTAAGAAACTTGGTTTAAAAACATATGATCATCCTCAACCATGTCCTTGGGGTTTGGTGAAAAGTGTGTGGAGATTTAAGTGACAAGGAAATGCAAACTTGAATTTGATATTAATCCACGATATATGGATGAAGTGTATGTGGATATGATTCCTCTTGATGCATTTGATATATTAATTGGAAGTTCATATTTATATTTCAGAGATGCTATTTTTTGAGGAGGTGTAATGAATATAGACGGGTCAAGAATTGGGTCAGCTACATCACAAAGGCACACCGAAGCAAGACAAAAGTTGCTATGGTAAGTACCAACTAAGCTATTATATTAATTCTAGAAGATAAGCAGATATGTTTACTTCTTAGAAGGATAAACAAGAAGATGGGCTACATGTTTTTACAATTGCAAAAGCACAAGAAAGAGTTGGATGGTATGCTAGCATCTTTTCTGTAAGTTTTCTAAGTACCCAAGGGGATGCTGCCTAGAAGGGAAGTAGAGCATGAGATCAAATTGCTTCTCAAATCTCCTTTATCTAACATTGGTTCATATAGGCAATCACTTTTGGAAAGCAATGAAGTCAAGAAGCAACTCTTGGAGTTACTTGAAAATGGGATCATTCTACCAAGTACTTCATCACGTTGTTTACTAATTGTCATGTAATGAAAGAAGGATGGCTCTTGGAGGATGACTACTGAGCATTAACCAAGATCACCACAATAAATCTCTATCTTCTTCCATAGATAGATAACGTGTTGGACCAGCTACAACATGCTAAATACTTACAAAGTTGGATCTCAAATCAGGATATTATCAAAAGTTTGAATGAAGGAGGATGCATGAAAGATTGCTTTCGAAACAAAGCAAGGTCTATATGAATGGTTAGTTCTTCCTTTTGGTTCATGTAATGTACTTGTAACTTTTATGAGATTGATGAATGATGTGTTATGGGAATTCATAGATACATGCGTTGTACTATATCTAAATGATATTCTAGTTTTTAGTGTGACATGGGAATAACATCTCATTCACTTGAAGCAAAGTCTTGCAAGTTTTGAAATAAAAAAAAACTTTTGTACAGCATGCAGAAATGCAAATTTTCAAAAGAATCACTTGTTTGTCTGGGGCATGTATTTGGAGAAGATGAGCTAAAGTAGACCTAGACAAGGTGGTAGCCATTACTAATTGGCCTACAGCAAGGACTACCACAGAAACATGGAGTTTTGTAGGTGCAATTCAATACATGAGGAAGTTCATTTCGGGTTTCTTAGCTATACCTGCACCTCTACATACAGTTGTAGTCATGGGTAAGAGTTCTCAATGGGGCAAAGAATGTGATGATGTCTTTGAGTTACTTAAATATAAAATCAGCCACGCTCCGCTGCTTGCTCTTACTAACTTGCAACAACCATTTGAAGTAGAGATTCATGCTAGTGAGTATGCCATGGGTGCCTTCTTTTAGCAAGGAGGTAAGCCAATTTATTATAATTCAAAGGTTTTTACATCAACAGTTAGATGATATCTGCTTTATTATAAAGAATTATATGCACAAAGGTGGGGGAGGTGTGTAAGGAAGTGAGGTATAGTGTGTATGAAAAGAACCAAAAATTCTCTACTAATGAGGGAAGTGCATACCTTCAAAGTTGCGAGCCATTTTGGAGTTGGTAAGACATTGCCTCATTTGCAAAATTGTGTGTTAACATAAAATACAGCAAAAAGTAGCTAAATTTATAAGAGGTGCAAACTTGGTTGAACTATTACATCTAAAACAAGAAAAGTAAGGGATGCATATGGCTCTTCTTGTGCCCGAGAGGCTGTGGGAAAGTGTTTCCATGAATTTTGTTGGCGGTTTACC
Source organism: Sequoia sempervirens (assembly GCA_007258455.2). NCBI lineage: Eukaryota > Viridiplantae > Streptophyta > Pinopsida > Cupressales > Cupressaceae > Sequoia > Sequoia sempervirens. Next base: position 15,765 of record VDFB02344383.1, read on the forward strand.
ATCGAGGAGATGCGGACATGGTTATCTTTTTGTAGTTGTTGTGGATAGATTTTGCAAGACGTGTGTTTGAACATCATGCAAGAAGTCTATCTTAGGCAAACAGGCAGCTGAATTGTTCTTTACAAATGTTTGGGTGCACTTTGGGCTACCAAAATCTATTGTTTTGGACAGAGATTCCATATTTGTAGGGAAATTTTGGTACATGTGGGACAAAATGGTTACAAGACTCCAAAAGAGTACAACTTTCCATCCACCAACTGATAGGTAAACAAAGGTGGTTCATAGGACCTTGGTGCAAGTCATTAGAGGCTATAACAGGAAGTGCCCAAAGACTTTGGATGATTCTTTTTCTTGTATACAACACTCATACACAGAGCAATTCACACATCAATAAAAAGTCACCTTTTGAGGCTTTGTTTAGGTTATTTGCGTACTAAACCACTTGATGTTACATTGGAACAGCCGGACAAGCAAGGAGAGCAAGATTCAGAGGTGGCAAGAGTAATTCAATTCATTGAGTGGATTAGACAAGTCCAGCTCAAGATGAAAGACCAACTAATGAGGTCTCAAGAAATGTACAAGAGCAGGCATGACCGGCATCATAGAGAGCATGAATTCAAGATGGGAGACAAGGTATGACTGTCCTAGGAAAAGAAAGGCTACAAGGACCAGCCAAGAAGGTTAAACCACTGAGATATGGGTCCTTCACCATCTTGAAAGATTTTGAAAACAATACTCTTAGACTTGATCTACCCCCATACATGAGGATGCCTTCAAGGGCAAATTTTGAATACCTGCATTGGTATGAACTATCCATGTTGGGTGAAGAAGATGAAGAGCAGCTGCTGCTGTCATTGAAGGCTTTTGTTTTGATGAACAAACCATACTCTCAGAAGATCTATTGTTGCAAAAGAAGACCAGAGAGACCAAAAAAGGTGCCCAGGAGTCTTGACAGATAGGACTCAAAGGACAAGTGGCAAAGTAAGCAAAATGGTACTCAAAGGTGAAAGTGGGAGAACTCTTCCCACAGTTGGTGTCTCATTAAGCTTTTGCAGCACCAAAATCATCTCTTTTAAGAAATGTATGATCCATAAGGATTTGGGAAAGGATAACACATTAGCACACCTTTAGTTTCAGTCTTCGAAACACCTCAGAGGAACTTGCAGTACAGAACCACCAGTTCCAACTAGGAATGGTTTTGAAACTGCTGGTTCCCTTAAGGGGCAGGGCAGTTACAAAACTGCCATTTCCCTTAAAGGGTGGAGCCATTACTAAACCAACAGGGCAGTTTTGTCTAAATTGAAAGTATAAGAAGTTGAACTAACCAGTGTGACCTCATTTCATCATTTCTGGGTAAGAAGACCTTTCAATGCATGGTTAGGGTCATCCAATGCCTATATGAAGACATGTAGAGGGTGAGTTAGAGTAGGGGGATGCAAAATTCAGTGTTCAGTAACTAGAAGAAGAATAATAATTCCAGCTGAAAAGTGAAGTAGAAGACTTGACAGTGAGAAGGAATATTCATATTATATCTCTATCTCTGTACTTATTTGTTTTGAGCAATGATAATCAGGTAGACAAGCACTTGTCACTAACAGTTGCTTTTTCCCCATCCCAGGGTTATTTAGGATAAAGATCTTGTGTTTTGCTGCAAAAATTTCTTTCACTTGCAAGTAACATTCAAGACATTTAATTAGCTGTCATTTGAGAAAATCAAGCAGCATAGCTGTATAGATATGTGGTTTGTGCATTTCTACTACAAGCAAGAGAAATTGTGGATCACTTTGGTGGATTTCAATTCCTTGATCTGTTTGAGGTCTTAATTTTGCATTCACCACTCAATGTCTTCTTGTAATTGGCTAGATACTGATTGGAAGTATTGTTTTTTACAGTGTATTTTTCAATAGTGGGCAAATGAGCAATGGAACCATGGACACAAATTCCAAAGATTATGAAAGCAGTGGAGAGGTGAATTCTGTTAATAAATAGTCACAATATCCAATGCTGTATGCAACTGTCAAGACATTTTTGTAGTGTTCTTTCCAGATGTATTTAAACTCTATTATTTCAGAGATGATTGTGCTTCAGAAAAGGCAGGTATACAGCATATAATCATCAAATAATTGATTTCTAGAAACTTTTGTTTTCTTTGTTTACCAGGGTTTACGGGAGGCCATCAAGAATGGTGATGTATCTGCCGTAAAGGAGCTTCTAATGCAGGTAAATGGATGAGTGAGATTACTTTGCATTGCAATAATCGAAGCAGCATCATTGATAAGTAATTTAATTTGCCGGTTGCATTTAGAGCACTCTTTTAACATCATTTATAAGTAAAATATTCTGAACACGAAGTTAAGAATAGCTCCTCTTAACTTTTAGAATTTTATTTTGACAATTGAAAGTTACATCATTTAGAGTACTCTAATTTAGTTTTGATCATAAGAAATAAAAATTAAAGGGGATTGTAACGGGCAGTGTGTTGTCCTCTTACACTGACCTCTTCTATTTTGAAGGTTGAACTGTATAACACCATCATATGTTGTTTTCCATAAAGTGTTATATAAATCATGGATATCTGAGGGAAGTTGTCTGGTCTGTGACAGGGTGTAGATGCTAACTATTGTGACAAGCAGGGAATGTCTCTCCTACATTTGGTAAATGCTCAGTTCTTTTTCCTCTACCTAATAAAAACATTTTGTAGTTGTTGTCTGACTGCCACGATTTTGTTTTGTAGGCTACAGTTTTTAATCAAACAGAAATTACATTTATTCTTATGAATGCTGGAGCTAGTGTGGATGCAAAGAATGCTCAAGGTAATTCCCAATTTTGCACCTAATTTATGTTTCCTTAATGTTCTATGATGCCTGTACTTACATGTTGTTTACGGGCTTTGCATTTTGCAGGGGAAACTCCACTTGATTGTGCACAGACTATGCTACAATATAAAATGCATCAGAAAATGCAAGAAGCTGGTCATAGGTAGCAACCAGTTCATGGTTCCTTCTGTATAATCAGCTTATATGCTTTCTAAGCATATGGCAGTTTTGCTCTTCTGTAAATGCTTTTATTGGTACCCATGTGCAATATATAGTTCCATTGGTTTACAATTCGGAAGAGCTTACACAATTAAGATGATTGTCACTTGTCCATGACTAATGTAACAAAATTACTTGCAACATACACATCTAGGGGAGAACTTTCCATCCTGATCTTGAAGTTGCAATTCCTAAACTTTAAGCGGCTCTGATAAGGTCAGGCTCTGAGTCAGGTTTGTTCATGAAAGATTCATATAACCACAGAGAATCTACAGTAATTGGAAATTGAAACCACAGAGAATCTACAGTAATTGGAAGTTGAAGCATGAGAGTTAGATATTATAGATTACTGTGTAAGTTTGGATTGTGGTTGATATGCAGATTTTTTGAGTACAACACTTTTCGGGTCTATGTTCCATTTGATTGGGTTTGGTATCATCCACATCTCATCTATTAGGTGGGCTGAATGTGGAGAAAAAATATTTTTTCACTTATTTAGAGACATTGCGAAGAACTTCAGTTTATTTTAAATTATATTCGCTTGTAATTTTCTCTGACTGTTTTGTTAGGCTCTCTGACTAAATATTTCAAATATGGTGAAACTTGAAGTTAATAATGCATGTCCCGAGATTGACAATTTTGACTTACATCACACAAGAAGGGACTAAATCATATATAAGATATCGAGTAAAACGTGCATTTTGAAATAAATAGATCTAAGATAGCGGGATTTTCAAAAATATGTTGAAGTTTTTTTGGAGTTTTGGGGTTTCAAGAAGTTATTCTGATGCTTTTGTTAGGACGATTTTTTTTTTTTATTTGGTTTGACATTTGTCAGTTGTTATAGTTGAGCAATTATGCCCATGATAGAAGCATAGAAGAAGTCTAGATGTGCATGCAATACCTTGTTGAATAACAAAATTCCCTTTTGGGATGAATTGTTGGCTGGATGCATACTATAGGTAATTTTAATATGAACCACTTTACACATGCCGTTATACATTTTGAAGTAGTGTTACATGAAAAATCCAATTTGTGAGGTTTAGGCTTCATGTCGGCAAATAAATTTTGCAAGATGTTCATTTTCTTATATTGTTAACCGTCTGCATTTCATAATTTGGCAAATGGCAACAAATTGAAAGGCTGGGCATACTTCTCTTGTTTAATGAATGGTTTCATGTCTATTTGAAACTACCTTTGATAAGGTCCACTTTTACTAGAGGTTTTAGATTTGATTTGTAATTAATGAGTGCAGATGAATACTACATGCAAGTTGCTTTGTATCAATTTAAATTTTACAAGCTTCATGAAAAAGACTAAGAGTCCAGCTCTCATGAAGCTATTCTCTTGTTTTCTATGCTTTCCCAAGTTTCGGGGATGGGGATGACAGTGGACGATAGAATGGCAGGATGACTACAAAAAAAAAAGGGAAATTTTTAAAAATATAGAGAAATTTCAAATATTCATATCATAACATTGATAAAAAACATCCATCACAGACATTGTAAAAGATTAATACATTACATGAGACTTGAATTGAGATTTCCTGTGAGAATTGACAAACAAATTAACAAAATTCAAATGCTTTCATTGTCAATGTGCACACATATTATACAAGAATTATAACAAAATGCCAAAAGGTTCCAAGTTTCAACTATAAAATGACAAAAACATAGAAAATATATGGTTGTACTTGACAAGCAGATGCAATTGGTAGGTCTATATCAAAATTAGAGTTCAAGTATGAGTCATTGCCACTGTAAGGGGCTGCCTCAAGCAATGAAACCCTAACCAATCCTTCTTGTGTTTCATTGATTTGTATACCATCTTCGGGATCAACATCCAACGTAAGGTTGTAGTCTGACAATACTCAGAAATTTGTTGATCTTGTAGTTGCAAAGCACTGCATACAACCACCAACTTCTTCTATCTTTTAGAGGTAATGTTGTTCCTCTTGATTGATTGGATGAAGCTATATGTGGAGCATTTTCTCTCTATAGCAGAAGAATTGACAACTTGTGAAAGAAGACAAATGACAAGTAATCTAAATGGTTTGTTGAAGGTTGGACCACAAAGATTGACAAATGCAAGCCATTGTGTGTGAAGTAAAATAGATTCCTCTTTAGTATACATTTTCTTAAAGGCTTTCATGAAGCCTTCTTTCACTTCTTCATCATGAGATGGAGGCACTCTCTCAGGTCTTGTTGCATATCATTTGGGATTGAGAGCATAGGCTGCCATGTGAAGCGAGGTGTTCATAGTGTTCCACTTTTGTGTCACAATGGGCCTAAGATGCTCCTCATAAAATCCCAAAGTAGGGTCCCTAGTATGAATTGTTTGCTTGATTTGCCCAAGCATGCCATCAAAGGTCTCATAAATTTCTCCAAGGCTAGGAGAGTCAGTATCAACATATCTAATTACTCGCACAATAGTCTCAATGAAGGAGCAAACATATCTGCAAGTGCAAACAAGTTAAAAAAAAAAAAATCTTCAAAAAAAAGGAGAGATTCTACAAGTTAAAATTAAAAAAACATTAATAAATTTAAATTATTTAAATTAATATTTTAAAAATTAAATAATAAAATCAACAACTTCAAATTTTCTTACCTCATTGTGGACCACCAATCATCATCAAGGATTTTTCGCTTCACACTTCTTGCTTCTAGTGTGCTTGCCTCTTGCCATCTACCCCACTTTGCATTGACCATCATTAATTGTAAATACTCCTGGACATCAAGCATCCTCTTTAACAAAATAAAGTAGCCAACATATCTAGTTTCCATGGGCTTGATGAATTCCTTCCTCGAAAATGCACTAAACAAAGCAAGTGAAGTGTGATGGTTGCAAATGAACATATGCACATCTCTAGCATTTGACACTACTACCTTCACCTAATCTATCTTTCCAATGTTCTTTAAGGTATTGTTCAATGCAAGAACACAAAATAGGGTCCAAAAAATGTGCTTATAAGCACCCTCTACCATCAATCCAGCTAACTTACACACACAAGCTAAATCGGTCACTACTTGTACAACTTTCGAAATTCCAACATCTTCTATGACATCTCTCAAAATATGAAATTGGAATTTTGCATCCTTCCTTTTCCTTGAAAAATCAATAACTCTAAAAAATTAAGAGCTTATTATGCATGTAACAATAATATTGATGAGTGGTCAATGTTTGATATCGGTCCACCCATCCATGATAATAGAGCAACCATCCTTTATCCATGTTTGTCTCAAATCCTCCATCAACAGACTCACTTTGAAATATTCTCTATCAAGGAGGGTGGTGCATAGCTTGTGTTCTCTAGGTGGAACAAATGAAGGACCTACAACTATCACATCTTTGAACATTTGTTTAAAATATGACGAACATGCTACATGAAAAGGTATGGAATGAGCATACAAAATTTTAGCAATAGAGGAATCAACCACATCTTGTAATTGTGTGTTAATCATATCAGCAACACTAGATTTCTTCTTTCCTCTAATAGAATTAGAACCCTCTCCCCCATGAAATCCAACATCCATAGACCTTGTAGGTAGTGACACACTACACTACAAACTCTCTAATGAAGTTCCTTGCTTTCTTGCTTCCCCCTCCATATGCAATCTAGTTGCCTCAATCTTCTCAATTGGAGTTATTTTTTCACAACCTTTCACCCCTTTACCACCTATCCACAAAAGATGATAGTAGACTCTTGTATAGTTGCCTTTATATATTTTTTTTCGCACAAATGACAGCCATTCTCTACCCCCCTGATTTTTTTCTTACCCTTATCAACTCGTGTTGCAAATTTTAATAGAGGTTTCTTGGGGGTTAAATGGGCCTTTTGCATATAATTTGAAGACTTCAAAAGAACATTCAAATGGGTTTGATGTTGTTGGCCTTGATACACTCTCACTCCTTGAAGATACCCCAGTGCCTGCCATACTTCTATGAGTTCTACTTCTTTGACTTTCATACATTTGAACCTCAACCTCCTCACTATCACTAGCACTCTCACTGTTGCTCATGATTTTCTTTGTTAAGAATTGAAAAGAGGGTTGCAAGTTCAAATAAAAGAAAAAATAAACTCACAATGCCCTTCCTATGTAATAAAAAAATTGATTTTTTTTGGAAAAATGCAAAACAAATTGAAAAACCAAATGTAAAATGAAGAACTTACCTATAATGGAGAAGATTTGATTCCCTAGTCTCCTCTTTCAACTGTTGTTCTCTCCTTTTCCACATGTTGCTCTTCACCTCAAGTTTGCAAATGTTAAAATGAGTTTGTTTTTTCCTTTTTGGTTGTTTTGTTAAGTGAAATGGGGTTATGTTGTGTTAAAAAGGATGGGGGTTCCTTGTAGGCCCGCCCATCCCTTTTTTTAATTTAAAATAGTGTTTTTTTAAAATGCAACATAAAGCTTGTTGGGCAATAGGGGATGGCTAGTCATCCCCTAATGTCCCCTTGATATTTTGGCACGTTTTCAAGATGTCCCCGTTTTTGGGTGGCAATAGGGGATGGGGGGACATTTCCAAGGTGTCCCCGAGTTGTCGAAATGTCTCAGGTATGAGGATGAGGGTGCCAAGGTAGGGGATGCATCCCTAGGGACCGTTGCTTCTTTTATCTTTCCAAAAAAGCTCAAGGTTTTCTTATTCAATTGTATATTTGTTTTTAAGTTTGTGAAAGACATTCTTCTAGTTGTCATATATTTAGTATTATACAAGTGTAAGGGACGCAAGTGCATACCTTGTTCTTTTACCTTTGTTTTATGCCACCTCTGGCACTGTTGTAAATGCATTGACATAGTGCTCAATTTTCTTGTTTGGTGCACAAACTGACCTTAACCTTGGGCCTATTGCTCTAGAATTGACTTACACATTATTGCAGCCAAGACTAGTCTAATTCCACAACATTCCTACCTTCTTGGTCCAGTATGTGTATGTGGTCTAGTCTACAAGATTCAAACTTCAACTTTCTTGGTAAGTGGGTGACTAGGATCATGTATTTATAAATAGACCTAGGTCATTAGCTCATATTGATGAATTGGAATTTCACATAGCAAAAGCATATTTACTACATCAATGCTTACATTAACACTAGTCAAAACACTTCAACATTACAACCTAGGCATTGCATTCAATTCTGTTGAATATTTAAATATTGTACATTCAAAAATAGGCTTGACTGCCATCAATGAATTCAATTGTCTTCTCTTTGCCATCAATAGGATCCACTATGCTTTTCAACATTGCCTCTTCTTTAGTGGCATGTATTAATGATCAAAGCAAAACATAGAAGGGTGCATCAATAAAGGATACATTTGTGGCAAAAGGAGTTGATCACACAACAAAAAAGGTGTCCTAGACTAGGCCTTGTGGTATGATCCAGTTCTACATCTATTTAGATAATCAATTATCAATCATAGAAGAACAACAAAATTATTATGCTTTGGCACATCGAATTGACAAGAGATGAGTAGCTTTATCCTCATTTTAATTTATCACGTTACATTTTCGTATTAGTGTTTTTAGTTTAGATTTAATTGTTGTTTACTATTAGCCATTTAATTATACCTAGATTGAAGTAGGGTTTTCATTAAATAACATTTCATTTCCCCAAAACACGTGATTCATACCCAAATCTAGTGCTTTGCACTAGGGTTTTGCTTCTTTCATCTTTCATTTTCAGATCTAATGTTTTTTGAATTCACTCATCCTTTCAAATCTAATATTTTTTGAATTTACTCATCCTTCAAATTTGAAATTTATTTCACATTTATTGTTTTCATTTTTTTTTAATTTTTAATTTTAATTTCTAGTGCATTACCTCTTAGAGTTGTATGTTAGAGAAAGTTCCAAAGTCACTTGTTCCATTAGGCACAAACCAACCATGTGACAATTGGATACTCACATGACTATAAATTTGACCACTACCAGATATCTTAATGATGAAAAGTGTTACACCCCAATTGTAAAGTTACTATTTACTATTACTACATAGGGTAAATGTGAATGTAATGTGAATTTTGAAGATGAATAAATTATGCTTGTACCTTGTTATCAATATGAATCTTATCTCATGTGATATTATTTCATTTGATGTTACCTCGATGTTATTCATGGTGAAATACTGCATAAAAGTGAATGAAAGGTTATTGAATTATTATAATTCTAACTTTGGAAATGTTTATGTATATTGTATATGTTATGAACAATTGACTATCGTGTGCATGTGTTAGTGGATGCAGGTATGTGTTCCATTTCTCCAGGTGGAGGGGAAGTATCACTCGGGAGAAGATCTTGGTTGAGTAATCGGTAAAAGTAAACTATTTGAGCATATAACACACCACATTAGAATGATTGAGTTGAGCCAGTTTGTGGGAATAGGTAAACATTTGAGAGTCTTGTTTACTATTGCATGCATTATTGGGTGATGTTTATGTATTTGAGCTTTTGAAATCTGTCTTGTACTATTACAATTATATTGACAAGTGGGACGTACGTGGAAGTATGTGTATACATATGCACATGCATGTCAATGAGATCTAACGACATGTATATGCATATGCATAGATGTACCACACGTAAACACTTAGCAATATGATGGTAATCGTGAATGGCTATATGTGAATCAAATGTGAACATATATATATGTATAGTATACACACATGTCCATATGTATATGTATATTGATACATGCATACATTGGCAAATGGACATGCTCATATGGATGCATCGATATAGATATACCTACACATACATGTGTGTATATTATATATATGCACACATTTAATATAATGTGTTTATTATATACTATCTTTCCTATACTCATATATATATCGAATGGATACTTATATATATATATATGTAAATATATATTAGTGGTTATATATATAAATAAATAAATAAATAAATAAATAAATAAATATATATATATATTTATTTATTTATTTATATATATAACCACTAATATATATATATATATATATATATGTTATTCAATTCGACTATCTCTTATTCAATTGGAGCCGATTTATAAGGTTGTATTGAAGTCGATAAAGACTATGAAATAGAGGTCGATAATAGTCATTATTGACTATGTCAAATGAAACCGATTTAATAGCTTATGGATGTCAAGTGTAAATTGATTATCATTCAGATGAAAAGCAGTTTATGACATTTCATTTCATTTGATATTGCTGTCTACAGTAAGCTTGACTTAGTCGATGCCATTATTGAGATCGACCTCGACTTGGTTAAATTGCTTTATGAGCTTTTGGTCAATTCATACTCTAAGTGGATCGATGATTCTTGTTGTAACCAGATAGTAGTTGACCGTTTCTTTTGGCAGTTAACCGCGCCGAATATGAAGGTAAGAATGACACCACCTTTGAATCTTAGTTGTTGTAGATATCTTTTCTTTGTGCCGATTTGAGCATGAGCAGATTGAATAAGTCTTTGGAATTTTTGTCACTAAACAAGTCGACCTGTAGGTGATTAAGCTGAGTATTAGCTTAAGAATTTTCCATCTTTTTGTTAAGTTTCATGTGTTTCTTTGCATGAAGCTTGCTGTCCATTAACATGCCTAAACTGTAGGCTTTGTGGTTGCTTGGTTGCTTTATAAATAGCTAAACCATTTCATTTGAGGACACATTATTTACAAGAGACTATACATCTTTTGCATTTCCTATTTTTCAGCATTATATCTAGTCATACTTTGTTTCATATTAAGAGAGAGAAAAGAGAGTGAGTTTTACTTACTTTGTGAGGGAGAGATATTTGAGAGGAGTAAGCTATCAACTTGAGAGAGAGAGAGCTCAATTGTGACATTCTTGAGAAGCTGATTTCAAGCTAATTGTATTTGAAGAGGGCTGCATTGCTATCTCTAATTTGGATAAACGATAACAGGCATGGGGATCTCTTCTTCTTTATTATTTTACTTTTGAATAAGGTGTCTTGCATGCATAGTTGAGATGTCTTTACCAATATATGCATTAGAGAAATTAAACTATTTTGAAAAGGAAATTGAAGTAATTATGTTGTTTTCATAGTGTGTTTTTAAGTACTCCATAGTAGGAGATGGACGTTTATCATAAGTATTTATATACTAGGTGTGATTGAACTTGAAAAGCACATATGGTGTATTTAGCTAAGTTATTTATTTAACAAGGAAAGCTTGTGTTTACTCCTAGGATAGATAATCTTGTATGGGAGGGAGTTTAAGTACTTATGTGTAAGTAGAGTTAATCCAAGTATATAGGTTATTCGGGATGAAGGACTATCCATTGAAGGAAATACCTAGCTTGTGTACTTACTAGTTAAGTAGGGTTATTCCAAGAAGATTATTATGGTGATAGATTATCTAGGATGATGGACTATCCATTGAAGGAAATACCCATGCGTAGCTTAAGATAGCCTTAAGTCAAATCGACCCTGAGTAGCGTATCTGATATATGACTTCATTCGAAGTACTGAATGATAACACTTTGGACAAAGTAGTGTGATTGTTCGAGACTCCACTCTAGATTGTGTGACTACCAAGACTACACTGTCAGTTCACCGTGATCCAGTATTACATGCTAGTTCTAGATTGTGGAATTACAAGGATTCTAGTTATGTAGGACACAACACTATGCTTAGTTGGTTGTCGTTAATGGTTACTCTACCAATCCCTTCGTCGAAGGGAAGGGCCATCTATTGAATGATAGATGTGCGAGGGACCACATTATGAGTCTGTGGTTGGCGGAAAGTGCCTGAGTGATGCTTCTCCTCCACAGTAGGCGATAGGAGAACCAAGATTTGAAAGGAAGGATCCTGGAGTGTCTTACAACTATTTGTTCAAAAGCTTATTGAGCTATGTATGTAATTGTATGCTTTCTTGCATTGATGTATTTTAAGAAATGAAAAGAATTCATGTTGTAATATGTTAGGCATCTTGATTGGAAATTATCAATAAAGAAGGAAATTTTTTATTGCAATGGTTTGCTACTTAGTTAATTTACTTGTAAGGTGTAAATTTAGAAAATTTTACTTCAATAAGGGTTAGTATGTTACAAAAAGGCATTTGACCATGATTCACATTAAATATGTGGAATGTTGAAAAATGAGGTGTTTTCTTAGCTTAATACTTTGTAAAACTTTAATATTGCTAATCTAAGTAAGCTCTTTCTTTGTTACATATATTCTTTGTGGGTGATTATCTTGATTAATTCATTTTATTGTTCTAGAATGTGGATAGAAGTTGATAGAAGAACTAGACAGGATATTAGAAAGATTACACAAGATGTAACGTGGAGAAACCCTTTCGAAAAAAAAATCCACCAAGAATTATTCTATTATTCAATCTCTGAATTACAATAGCTCCAATTCTTTCTTGAGAATGCTTCTTCTGCCTTCACCAATCTTCTTCACAACCTGCAATAAAAACTCTCTCAACTCTATTCAACTTGCTTGAGATATATAGGCTTTAATCAACTTTGTAAACTCAACATGAGTTACAATTACAATGCTCAAGCCCTATCCCTAAAAGGTACGCCATATCTCATGCAAATAGAGTTATCCCGTGACGAACAATGCTAAAACATGTGCTTCATCCATTTGGGCATCCCAAACTGAAGCTACAACTCATCCTTCACTTCGGTGATAATTCCAAAGCTCTTCCTCAAAGTTGGCACCCATAAGTAATCCTACTTAACTAAGCCTTCAGAAATATCTCAACATGCAAAAGAGGTAAATCCAAGAAAGCATCTTGGGCGCCCAAGTTGGCTCCAAGTGATTTCTTGTTAATTGAAACATTTACTCAACACCATTCATGCAAGAATGGTCATCCCCTGTTAACTGGAGGTAGTCCCTGTTATCTATCATACAAATCAAGTTATTAGCCATGCTTTCCAAGTTAATTGAAGCTAACTACATGCAACTCAAAATAACCAACATGCATGCAACATGCACTTGCATGCAACTGAAGATAACTGAACTGAACTGAATTGAACTGAACTAAATTGATTTTGAATTGAACTGAACTAAATTGATTTTGAATTGAATTGAATTGAATTGAACTGAACTGATCTGATCTGAACTGAACTGAACTGAACTTCATGCATGCAAACATTAAACTCTAACTCCTAGGATCTTTACATGCATTTAGAAGTGTTAACTGTTACTCTGTATAGTTAATTGAACACAAGGTGAGTTTCACCTTACCATGTGTGCACGCACATGCTCCTATCATTTAGGAATAACTACAAATGTCAATTTCATGATTTATTTCATCCAAATAATTAATCTCATCCTAATCTTAGTGTTGTTGAACACATTCCAAGAATCTAGGAGATACATGAAATAATTAATGTTTAGGATTTGCAATTAAATGGCATCCTATTTCCAACAAGGAAGCCCTAAGGAAAAAAAGAAATGACATAAGCAAGCTAAATGATGATGTCAACTCCACACTTTTGATGAGTTTCACTAGTTATGTTGAACAAGTCATATGGATTTGATATTCTAAGTCATATAGATTGGATATGCTTAGGGGTATTAACCAAAATGTTGGTGAATCTAGTCTCTTTAACAATGCTGCCCTCCCTCTACATGTTAGTGTAACTTTTGCCATCCTTCCATCCAATCCTTGACAAATTTGGCTACAAAGCCTCTCAATAATACAAATGAAAGAAAGGAAAACATAAGAAAAAAAATATGATAGGATAACTTGTATTCTAGTCAATAAGAATTTATTATGGTGGATTGATTACAAAGTGCAAAGAAGCCTATTCTTATAAAGGAAATGAATGAATGGTGGAAATTAACTAAAGCAAGGAATTTATGAAAGATGAATTTAACTAAAGTTAGACATGCATGATATGTGGAGATAAATACATGAATACAATGATAGAAAAAATATAACTCAACTAAGACTAATTAAGTTTCAATTAAGTATATAGAACATGATTGGTTGACACAACTACCTAAATGAGCTTATTTGAACTAGGTGCATAAATGTAATATAATAATAAAATATGACTAAAATAAAATACACAAATACCCCCATCCCCCATAAGCACAAGTTAGGTGGGGTATGGATATATGGGTCTAAGGAATGTGTAGCCATGCTAAGTAACCCTACACAAAAGGTAGCCCGAAGGAGAAAACTTGAAGGAAAAACTCCCACCAAGATGTGAAAAGGGTTAATTGACCCCCCTTGAATGAATGAAGTGAGAAGGATAAAATCTCATTCGAGGAAAAACTCCCTCCTTGAATAGAGATAAGAAGAAAGAACACACAACCCCCTCAAGATGAAGGCTCTTGTGCAAATGGTAGATGCTCAACATTGAATGCTAAAGATGGTCCATACTTCTTGACCAACATTTCTTCCCCTAAGGAAGAAACAAAGCTAAAGGTGTATGCAAGATATCTTCCCATTCGTAAAAGGAATATGTGAGAAGAAAGATAAGAATAAATGCTCTAGAAGTTACTCAATTGTTGCCATATTGGTGTTAATAAGTGCCACAATTAGATTAGAAGTCTCAAAATTCCTAGGCCTAGTTGAAGAGTGAAAATCTAGAACCTTGTGGAAATTGATGTAGAGCAAGATACATACATGAAGATGAATTCTTCGAATGTTTCTCAAGGATCTCTAAGCCAGAGGAAAATTGTGACAAATAAAGATACCATGCAAGATACAAGTATGGTAACCATGGATGCAAGGTTCTTACCATAGATAAGACAATTGGATTGATGATAATTTGGTACTCTTGTAGAAGGTGTTCGCATATCATTGTTTTTGAGCACTACATATTAGTTCAAGTTAAAGATCATCATTATAACATGATAGTCATTTGTAAAGGGGCCACAACCCATATATTATTTTATTTTAATAAATTAAAAAAATACCCATGTAGTACTTTGCATTGGGGTTGTATGATCTCTAGACAAAAAAATTTCCTCGTTACACAACTTTTTCCAAAATAGATAAATTTTATATAAAAATGAAGGTTTTGGGGCCTTTAAGATGTGATGGTCTAGTCAAATTTAACCCGAATTGCTCCAAAAATCTAGGTACTTGCTAGATCTGGAAAGTGCCTCCCTAGTAAAGCCCTTTGTGAATCTAGCCTCCAATGTCCAATTGGGATAAAATAAAATGCTACATCAACTTGCTCAAATTATTTAGACTCAATAGTGAGCCCATATTTTCTCCAAGAAGATCCTATATGCACTTGTAATAGAAGTAAAAAAATGAATCTCCTTAGAATCTAGTATTTGTAGTTTTCTATTTCTCTAAATTAATTGAGAATTTAAGAGAAGCATACTTGTGTGCTTTAGAAATATTAAATCTACACTCCTAGATATTCTAAAAAGCTAACCCTCAACTCACAACTACTTTGATAACATGTGAGATTTGGCTATAGACCCACCCAAGAATACTCATGAGGGACGAAAGCACAAGAACAAAAAAATGATATGAGAGAATAATTTATATTTGATTGATTGTACAATACAAAGAAGCCTATGCTTATGTACAACAAGACAATGCATGAATAGTGGAAACCAACTAAAGATATACATCTATGATAGAGGAATCTAACTAAATCTATAAATTCATGATAGGTGGAGATAACTTGATGAACTAACATGATAGTAGGAATGTAATTTAACTAAGACTACATAAGTGTCAATCAAATGCATAATAAATGGGCACATGAATGCTTGACACAAACACTTAGGCGAGCTTAACCTAATTAGGTGCATATAGTACATTATAGTAATAAGCTTAATGGAAGTAAAATGAATGCATCAACAATCCTTAATCCTCACCTTTCTCATTAATCCATCTCCTTCCACTACTATAACATTTATACCCCTTCATAAACCTCATTCCTCCCACACCCTTCCAATTGCTCCATACACCATTACCCCTAAACCCAACATATCCATTATATCCCTACCATTTCTTCACAACCTAATTCCCAACCTCAGCCAATCATGTCTCCCTCCATTATCCAATCTCAATCAATGTAGACTCAACCTATCACTATATGAATCCCCATTCTGTCTTCCACTCTATCTCAATTGTCTCTACATAACATCAATAATGAAGTAAAAAATAGGCTAAACAATATAGCTTCTGCCTCAATAAAAGATTTAACACATGAACTAACATATAATACTTATTACATGATATGCTTGCATATTTATTTCTTATGGATTTTGTGGAATCTTGTTTGGGTTGTATGATAGTAAAGGTGACCACATGACCCATAGAAGAGTCGTTAATTCCAAATGTTTGGAATTCTTGTACAATGATTGTTTTCTTGCTAAAATTTTTCCATATACATTGAAAGGGTACACTTTTGAACCATTTTTCTCACTTCCTCATGCTTTAATCAATTCATATGCCTACCTAGCTAACTCCTTTGTCCAACACTTTCAAGTCAATATTGGTTTCAAAGTAACATTCACTAAACTAGTACATAGTAAGAAAGGTAGCAATGAGTAAGTTAGTGATTATGTGTTAATATTTTGAACATTTCTTATCAAAATGAACTTTTAGCTCCCCAACAATTATCTGCAAGGCTTGTTTATTGATAGCTTTCTTCTGGCCATAACAATAAAATGCGATCTTTAATAACTACATAATATTTAGATTTATGTACATATATAAGGGACTATGTACTCATGTTATTAGAGACCAATCTTTTGAAATACAATTTATCTAATTCACTTACATATTCACCTTCTTAGACTTTCAAATTTCAATTGAAAAATAAATTTACACAGGATAATTAATAATCATTTAAAAAGTAAGAATCTAAGCCTAATACCAATCATATCAACCATGGTCAAAAGTCTTCAAATATAATCATTATATAACCACAAATTTAAATGTAACTTGCTAGGCTTAATGATCCCCTTAATAAAGTATTGCAAAAACTACTAGGGTGATAACTTTTCCATTGACTTGACAATACATCCAAATATGTTGCTAAAAGATTTGATGCCAATGCTTTTTGTTAGTATCATAGTGTTAATGGTCACACTTCTCAAAAATTCCTATGATAAAATAATATGATTCATCTGGAAGGTATAATTGACAGGAGCATCAAAACCTTTTCTCCTCCCAATCAAAATACCAAAATCTAGTAGAATTTGTTTCTATAACAACACTAAGATAATAATGTGGGATGATTGTAGAAGAATGAAAATAAAATTGATTTGAAAATCTATTAGATTATTTATGAGGAATGCATTAACTTTATTGATGATCATTCTCACACACATTCTACTCCAACCATTATGTTCTCACATGACGAGATCCCAAATAATGGGTTATCATGGGTCATTTTATATCAAAGGTGTTATCCAATATATGCCTATTATGAGATTCATGTTAGATCCATGGCCTCATTTTATTGTATGCGTGGAAGAGTTCTTTAGTTATCACATGCATAAAAATTCATATGGTCACTTAGAAATTGTATTAAATGTTCCAATGTTTACATGCATGATTCTATTGGAGGCATTATCTTAAACTTGAAAATTGATCAAAGAGAAGAACCTATTTTTTGTATCACTCTTACATTTGATAGATCTAGTACGATCTTTTAGACATTGGATTGAGCAATATCAAGTTGTTCCCTCCATGTTACATCAATTTAGGTTTCATTCATAAAGAAAAATATGTTTTAGTTATAAGAGATCCATACAAAACACTTTTAGAAAATATCAATTTTTTTATTATAGATATATTTACTAATAAACTAAAATAGGCACCACATGAACAATTGGACATTTATTACATATGCAATATTTTCAAAGAACAACAAATGCAAGAAACAAAAATATTAAACAATGTGGTACCAAAGAATATGAGAAAAATTGAACCAAATTTGAATCTTCCTAAAGCTCTTATCCTATTAGAGTAAAGAAAATACCAAATGTTATAGTCATCTAGGGGCTACTAATTCAATGAAACATCAAGCCAATAATGTAACAAAATAAAAATGGGTGCCCAAACCTAAATCAGAGATCATTCCATTAGAGGACATATTTGTTAAAATAATTCTTTTAAATGAATATCCAAAGCCTTCCCAAGGGTATTCACACATGACTAGTTTAGAGGGCTTCTTATCTTTGGATTGGGAAGATAAGTTATAAGATGGTTGATATACTCACTTTTTAGGTTCATCTTCTCTATTGCTTATTACTAGCTATAATTTTTCATGTATTAATTTTTTTCTATTTGATTCTTGGCTTTAGTTTGATTGTTTCCTCATGTCATTGAAACTATGTGGATGATGCAAAGCCACCCTTCATGATGCATGTTGAAATAAATGGTCATGAACATCTTTTTTTTATGAACTCTTTTGCTTATTTTTTACCTATTTTATTGATTTTCTATTTATCTTGGTACTTTTTCCCTTTGAATTTGGAATAATGCAAAACAATGCAAGTGTCCTAAGTACACTTCATTCATGTTGACCAAAAAAATGTTTGCATTTCTTTTTGGTTAATGGTTAGCCTTTTAATTACACCATGACTATTGCGTTTCTCCTCCTTTCTTCAATCTTTACTATATTTTACATAAGTTTCTAGATCTTTCTGATTATGCCTTGTTTATTGTGTTTCTCATTTCACCTTTATAATTTTAATCTTCATTTCTTTTCACATGGATTTATGCATCAACAATG
>VDFB02344385.1:0-24351 GCA_007258455.2 Sequoia sempervirens
GCAAATATATTGAAGAACGATTTTGTGTATATATATTATAGAAAACATATATAATAACATATATATATATATAGTGGATGCATTATAAATGTGGCACAACCATAAGGAAAAGTATTGCATGATAAAAGCGAACATATAGAAGAATGCCTAACCTGCGTAGGGAGTGGAATAGTTTGAATGCATATTTAAATGTTGCAAGGACATATCTATGCACATGAGTAAAGCACTTAGGTTAAAGTCACAAGCATTTAAAATACAATGCCCATTATATTACACTACCTTTCATAATATATCTGTAGCACTTTGACCAAGTCCAAATCAGCAAAATGAACCGGTTCATTGAGCCTTTGACCAGTGTGTGGATAAGATGGATTAGTGCACAGTTGTAGCTGTTTAAAGTGACTAACATGCAAAGTATTTGAAGAACATTGTATATGCTTTGAGGTTGATTATCATTGGAAATGATAAACTAAATCATAGGCCGAAGTATGATATAATTGTGACTGTATTCTTTATCCGCATTATACTCTTGCTATCTACGCATGCAGAGTTTGTAATATGCAAACAATGGGTAACCATTAAGTCGATGTGAGATGTGAGAAAAATTCGATGCCTTTCATGGGAAACCTATGGAATTTGTAAACCTGTAAGTGCCATGTTATTTTGTATTGACCAACATCTGTAAAGGCATGTGTACATATCGAGAACTTTGTCAAACTGATTTATTAAGTGAATCGACTCATACTATGACTTAGTCAATATAAGTTTGGTGTTGCAAATTTGATGTTGATTATTTCAAATGTAAAGGAAATCACACCAACTCCGTATGTGAATATAAAGCTTTGGTGCCACCTTTGAGTCCTTATACCTGTAGATGTCCACTTTGAATTGCAAACCAAATTCTATCATGTGGAGATTTGAATTAGTCTCTAATTGTTGTCGATCAATAGGGTCAATCTGTAGCTATTTAAGCTGAGTATTTACTTACATGTTTTCCACCTTTTAGCTCTTATATATGTGTTTCTATGCATGCTTGTTGCTGTCAGAACTCATGCCTAAACTATAGGATGAGTAGTTACCAGATTCATGTATAAATAGTGGAGCTAGTGCACTTGTTCAAGGGACACATTCCTTGAGCAAGTTTCTACATTCTATTTACATTCATATCTGCATTATTCTGACTAATACAGTGAGTGAGAGATTTGAGCATTAGAGAGAGTTTATTATTATTTTGAGAGAAGTATTTTCCAACATGTGAGATAGTGGTTATTGAGACGTTGTTGGAGGATTGATACCAGGCTAGATGTTGTTCTAGAAGTGTTGTGATTGCAGCTAGTTGATTGGAAAGCTTATGACAGGCATGAAGATAATCTTCCTTTGTTTGCATTAGTTTTGAAAGAGTTATTCTTGTTTGTTTTGAAGTTTATTATGGTTACATGCATTTAGAGAAAAGTATTGTTTACTTTGAAAGAAAGTAGAACTTGCATATATTGTTTTTGAAATGCTTGTAACTACTCCATAATAGGAGGATTATGTTTATCATAAGTATTACATACTAGATATAAATAAACATGGGAAGCACAAGGCTTATTCATAGCTTTAAACCTTTTTATTCAAAGAGGTGATACTCTCAAATGGAATCATCTATTGTTATGACAACTCTTCGATTGAGGCCATGCATTATGTTTGTATTTAATCCATGATAGGAGAGATGTTTGTCATCTAGGTATTAAAATTATACTAGATATGATTAAACATGGGAATCTTAAGGGATACTCATAGCTAGATATTTAATTATGCTAGTTGGCTAGTAGGTTACTCATGGGATTGTTATCCAATGAAGGGAGGGAACTAGTACTTTTCTTAATGAGTTGTGTTACCTTAGGTTGTGTTAAAGAGATAGGTTATTTTGGGGAGTAGCTTTCCCATGGAGAGGGATTTCCTAAGCATAGATATGATGGCCTTAAGTCAAAAAGAGCTTGCTAGAGTGTAAGTGAATGGTAGGCCTTCACTCGAAGTACTGAGTGAGAATACTTTGGCCAAAGTAGTGTGAGTGCCTAAGGCTCCACTGTTAGTTCATCGTGTCCATTTAAATGCACGAGGGTTACCTAGTGTATGTTATAAATCCTAGTCATGTAGGGCACAACACTAAGCTTAGAGTGGTATGTTGTACGGGGTTACCCAACCAATACCTTCGTTGAAGGGTAGGGCCATCTATTATTGATAGATGTGCGGGGGACTGCATATGAGTCTGTGGTTGGCAGAAAAGCACTTTAGTGATGCTTCTCCTCAGCAAGCAACATAAGACCAAGGTTTTTAAAGATGGATTCCTGGGCCATCTATATCTTATGCTAAGAAGCTTGGTGGAGTTGCGTTTGTAATTGTGTACATTCTTGGAATATTGTAATTTGTGAAATTATTATATTAGGATGGAAACCTTAATGAATATTGTATGAGATCTTTGTTCAATATGATATCTATGTTTTGGGAATATTTGTATAATTACTTTGGAATGCAATGACAAATTGGAATTTTTGTTATTTCAATTATGCATGTAATTTACATTATTGGAAGAAAAAAATTTATTCCTATGTCATGGCATCATGATTTATTCACTTCAGGTGAAAACATTATAAATTTTACTGTGAAGAACACTGGGGTTGTTACAATATATTCATCAAAGAATGTGATCCACCTACATAATCATCCTTCAAAATACTAAAGGACATAAAACCTTTTCAAAATTGGTAACTCTCTTAGAGATTTCAATAAGGTGGATACAAATGTTTTAGAATGGAATGCTACTATTTATGCTCACATTTTTTCTTTCCATAGCATTCTTGGAGATAGTTGAATTGAAGGAAATCTTTAGAAAATGACAAAAGTTAGTGAAAATAGAAGGCCATCTCTAAAAGCACAATCAATAAAAGGAGGATCGTCTCTAAACTATAAGTAATATTGATAAGGTCCAAGAGATGGAGATAGTGAGGGATAAGACCGCACATGATAATTAGCCATCCAAAAGTTATGAGGAAAAATATCAAGTCCTAGCTCCTTCTCCTATTTCCCCTAGAATTTGTCACACATTTTAGGAATTGGATTGGATAGAAGACCCACTAGAGGGTTTAATTTCTCCTTTGGTGTGTGAGTGATCCAAATCCACCTTTGAACATGATTTAGAAGAATTTGGTTTTCCCTTTCTATAAATTGAAAAGGGATTCATATTTAGTAAAGGATTTGACTAATGAGAATGAGATTACAAAGGAAGAAGCTCAAGAGAATGACACGATTATAAATATAGATGAATGAATAATTAATTAGATTGAATCAATAATAGATAAAGTGGATTGTGGTGATTTAAAAAAGAGAGGTAGGAAAGCTAGGAAATCCAAAAGAGACAAGGATAGTGCATAAAATAATAATTAAAGATTCTAAAATGATTCTAAGATTTGGGAAGGAGACATCCCTTCCCAAAAACCAATGAATATCCTAACATGGAATGGTAAGGGATTAAATGCACCTTACAAGAGAACCTAATAAGCAACAAATAAACATGTCCAAATTTGGCATTCTAATGTTATGCTCGAAATTGTTGGAATTGTGTGCCTTAATCCCACAGGCTAAAACCTTTTGTGAGCAATTTCAGTGAGACTGTGGAGATGTCTAGCCAACCTACTAGTTGATCATGACTATCGCTGTGACCTCCTGAATGTCTAGGCGATTGACATCTGAAACCTTCGGCATAACTTGGATTGTCGGAATGATGTCTCAGCGACGATAGGAAGTCTTGCCAATATTGGCGTGACCTTTGGTCTGTCTGGCCGATGTGATAATCGGTATGAATTGCTCCTATCGGCAGGAAGTCTTGGCGACTGGGAGATGTCTGGTCGACAGTTGGTGTCTATCGGTTATCGGGGAGACTTGGCCGAAAGGGTTATGTTTCGGTATGAGGTCTTATTGATATGAATGTCTCACCGATAGTTATCTTCTAGAGTCATCAGAGAAACTCATGTGTTTCGGGATGAAGTCTTGGCGACTTGGAAAGTCTCACCAACAGTGTTGCTTTCGGGTCATCGGTGTGACATAAGGGTTTGATGTGAAGTCTTGGTGACAGGGTGATGTCTTGTCGATAGGTAATGAAGGGTTCGGTAAGACTCTAAGTGACAAGCGGTGTCGGGGAGACCCTTGGCTGAAAGGCTTGTTTCTGTATGATGTCCTAGTGATCGATGAAGGTCTCGCCGATATGGAATTACCTTGGTGCCTTCGCGGTGACAAAAGACTTCAGTGTGAAGTCTCGGTGACTTGGAGAGTCTCACCGATAGTCTTCAGGATGACTTGTTCGCTCGGTGTAAGGTCTTGGCGAAAGACAAAAGTCTTGCCGACTTGGTATGACATGTTGTGCTCGGTGTGATGTCTTGGCGAAAGACGATTGTCTCACCGAATGGAATACTCACGTCGGCATGACTTGAAGACTTCAGTATGAAGTCTTGGCGAACTGCGGTTGTCTTGCCGATGGAAAAGCTAACATCAATATGACCTTTGAACTTCGGTATGATGTCTCATTGAAGGGCGATTGTCTCGCCGATGAGAATACTAAGGTCGATGTGACTTGGGAACTTCAGTAAGATGTCTTGGCGACACGGAGAAGTCTGAGCGATAACTTTTTGGACTCGGTATAATGTCTTGCCAATAGTGAAGACTCTTGGCGATAACGACAGATGGGCTCTGTGGCATCGGGGAGACATGGTTAGTGTCTCACTGACATTCGACACAGGTTGAACGCCCTTGACCGAGTGAAGACTATCCTACGTGGTGCAATTTGGACCAATCAGAGTAAGCAGAATGTGAACCGTTTGCATTGAGACCGTTGCAACCGTTTCTGTGTGGAAGGGAAAACTCTACACGAGGAAATGGAAACATCTTCGACGATAATGATGTTGAGTTGGAGATTGTGATCCGAAAGTTGGAAGAGGAACATGGAGAGGCTGTTGAGAACGAATGCATATATGTATGCATTGGACGTTCTGTGCAGGGATTCTAAGAGTCGAAGAGAAGAAGAGAGAGAGCCAAGTGGCTGGCTGAAAGGCCAAGGCCATGAGGCTGAAGCAGAGGTAGGGTTATGCTACCGAACTCTCTCTTGTGTACTAAGTGATCAGTTGCTACCAGTTATATTCAGAATGAACAAGATGTAATCTCTAAAAAGGCTATGAGCTTGAAATTGTATTGTAACTATTTGTTGCTAAATAATACAATGGCTTGATCTTTGGAGTGTGGGGTTTTTTATTCGAAAGGATTTTCCCCACGTAAATCTATTTGTTCTGGTTTCTGTCTTATCTTTCATGTCTGTTGATTCTTATTGTAGAATCTATTAATGCATGCTGTTGAATTTACATGTGCTTCTCTCAGAAGGATCAATGTGGGAAATAAACTGTGTCTGTTTCCGCTTTAGGACATAGTTGTACGTGTCTTTGAGGCAACCTAATCGAAATGAAAGTTACCGAAGGCACTACTGTTATGGAGGTTTCTATGAGATGCCCTAAATTTTCCTTACAAAAATAAAGCTTGATAAGAAAGAACCTAAGATTCTTCATCAAGAAAAAAAATAGAATGATGTTTTTTTAAAGCATGAGGCGCCTCATGGGAATTATCCCTCTTTTATTAATATAATCAAAATTTATAATTATTTGAGGTTTCAAGTCTAATTTCTAGTACTATTTTTTTCTAATTAATGTTTATAGTCTTACTTGTTCCTCTCTTAATTTTTTTGTGGGCTCGCCTATTTTCTACCCTCTCTTTGGTCTCTTAGAACCAATTCATCACAAAGTGATACTTCAATGCCATTCTAAATAATTCGGATAAGAAAGGCGGGATCACTAGAATCACCAAATCTCGAGAAGATTTCCAAAAAAATAAAAATGATTTTGGTTTGGTAGACACCTCATGTAAAAAATGGGACTTTTAGTTGGATGTTCAAACAAAATCCTAGGGTTTAGCTATATAATAGAGGGATTAGATGGTTTTTATGTACTAGCTCTTGGGCTGGATTTAGATAAGCTTCTAGAATGCACTATCCTTCCCAACTTGGGCTTGAATAATTTTCCCATTCTTCTCATTAAATTATAGAGGACAATCAATCATTAAGTAGTCCCTTCAGGTTTGAGAATGTGGTTTTGAGATGAATATTTCTCTAGGTTAATAGAGAAATAGTGAAAATAACAATTAAAAATCAAATGCTTTAAAATTTTCCTCCTTTCAAAATGGTTAAATTTCATCAAAGAAAAATTGAAGCAATGGAATAGGTGATGCTTTGAAAAAAAAATATAAAGAAAGAACTGGTGGAATATAATATTACTACTCTAAATTTATGAGAATACTTTTCAAAAATTTATGGACCAAGAATCCTTTCTCAAGGAAAAATCCCTAATGGAATATATAGAGATGTTGGCAATGGAGGAAATACTTTGGAGACAAAAATCTAGAGAACTCTAGCTCCAAGAAGGAAATAAAAGTACAAAATTCTTCGATAATGTAACCAAAGAAAAGAGAAATGTAAACTAAATCTCTTATATCAAACACCAAAATGGACATTCTATAATATCCAAAGGACATAAGCAATAAAGTGGCCCAATTCTTTGAAAATTTGATAAATGATGGGGAAGGACTAGACTTAAGAAACCAAGAGAACTCGATAAGAAACTTTCCTAATATTATATTAGAAGATCAATTTAAGCAATGCTAGTTGAATCCTTCTCAAAAGACAAAATCGAATTGGTCATGTTTTGACTCCATTTGGACAAAGCTTTTAGTCCAAGTGACTTCCTATCAAGCTTCATTCAAAAATGTTGGAGGATCATTGAAAAATATATTTGGGAGGCAATTGAAGAATTGAGGAAGCATAAAATCCTTCTAAAGATCTCAATAACACACATATAACCCTTATTCCAAAAAAATAAGTTGGGTCTTCCTTTGATGACTTCTTGTTGATTTCTTTATGTAACACTATGTACAAGATTATCATAAAAGTCATGGCTAATAAACTAAAACTCCTCCTCCTAGAGATCATATATTCAAAGAATAACTTAAAATTTTATAAAAATGTGGGTGATCCCAAAATAGTGTCTCCCACTTTTTATCTCATGGGACACTCGATGAATATTTTTTAGCATTTTCATTTTGTTTCAATTATAGAGAACAAATGATTAAATATTTAAAGATGGTGTAAGCTTAAAAATAAAAAATAAAGAATTATTTTCCACTGCTTCAATTTTTATTTGATTAGATATTAAATATTTTGTGATATTTTCTAAGTAGATTTGAATTGTAATTTAAAATTAAAAAATATATATTTTTGTCATTTTTAATTTTATTTTTTAATTATTTTTATTGAGTAACATTATTATACATCAAAATTTTCACTATAAAAAAATCACCAATTTCTTGGAACTAGGTTATTAACTTGTGTCTAGTTTATAAATATTTTTTAGTAATTATAGATTTTTTAGTATTTTGATAAATACATAGGAGACTATCCCTTATTTGATTTAAACCTAGGCGATTCCATCCAAAGGGATTTGAGCTAAAGGAGTTTTATCTAACCCTCTTCAATCAAATCCTCTTAGATTGAACACCTCTAGGCTTAAATCATTAGTTAATTTTTATTTTTTTTAAAAGGCAAAAAAATAAGATGTCCCACAAATGACTATTGCAAGATCAAACTCCTAATAAGACAATCTCAAATGGTATCATTATAACACACAAAGTGATATTTTTTTATGAAAATAATAGAGATATTTGCCCTCTGTCTTCATTGGATCAATCTTAAGTTACTCTTTAGACCTAATATGAATCAATCTTAAGTTGCACTTTAGACCTAACATAACACCAAATTACAAAAATATAAAACCTTGATAAATAACTTTCTAATATTTGAATAGAAGAGTTCACATCAAAATCTGAATTAAATATCCACACATTTTTAATTTATTTAATTTTAACAATTTCTATAGGGGAGAGGACCCACTAGTCGAGCATGTTTCAATAGTTGCGATAGTAGTTGCTATATAATGTCCAATAGTTGTGACTTGACTACCTATAATTAAACAAAATTCTTTTGATCTAAAAAGCAACCAATCATGTGATACCACATCAGTGCTCAACTACCCATGCTTTGAATGCACAAGTATTGGTCTCACTATTTTTTTGGGCTTTTTTGGACACCTTGACAAAAAACATGCTGATGTGGCATCATATTTGATGATGTGGCCCTGAAACGAAAGTTATAAGTAGGGGACTTGCCAAGTAAGCTGCTGTAAAAAATTGGGAGTGATTTGAAATTTCCACTTAAGTAATTAAGTGCGCGAAGTTAGGGTGCACAACAACTGGGTCCTCTTTTGATCCAGATGAATTAGATACTTGAATAAAAATAAAAATCCAAAAATGTTTTCCACAAACCCGAAAAAATTACCCATTTTAGTAATTGCTAATTGATTCTGAGATCTGCCACTATATCCTGTCCTGCCTTAATAATATTAAGTCCAGCCGCTGGAAGCGAACTGTCGGAAGCTCCAGTTTCGAAAACCCGACCACCCGCTTGCGCCCAAATAAAGACGTCAAAGATTAAAATAATTCAGAGTTTCTGAGTTACAATAACCTGATCTGCTTCGTGTAAGGCGATCGTCTTTTACTGTGGCCAGCTGACGCGTCCCAAGGAGAATGATGCGTGTTGTTTGCGAGAATTGCCATCACCAGCTCTGTCATGTATTTCTCGTGCTATATAACACACAGCACACGGAAGATAGATGAAGAGTAACAGAAGAGAAGAGGAGAAAAAATGGCGTCAGGACAACAGCGAAGTGAAATGGATGCGAAAGCTCGCGAGGGACAAACCGTTGTGCCCGGCGGCACTGGCGGCAAGTCTCTCGACGCACAGGAGCGCCTTGCTGAAGGTTATCTTTAACACACTGCACTTGTATTTATCCAGTTTTGTGTTTGAAATTTTTGAAAGAAAATTAGGGTTTTAACCTGTGATTTTTTCTAGGGCGAAGCAAAGGCGGGCAGACACGGAAGGAGCAGATTGGGAGCGAAGGGTACCAAGAAATGGGGCGCAAGGGCGGCCTGAGCAGCACTGATAAATCTGGGGAAGAGAGGGCTTCTGAAGAAGGGATTCCAATTGATGAATCCAAATATAAGACGCGCTCTTGAGTAAACACTGTGAATAGACTCGCATATATGTATATACGTATGTTGTAGTTTTAGTGCCTGTGTTGTGTTGTGCTGTGCTGTGTATGTGTTTGAGAAGGCAGGCGTACGGATGGAATAGTAAAATTATTAGCGGAGATATAGATAGGTAGGTAGTGTATAGATGTAAAGGAAAAGGAAATCCCTCCATCTATTTTGTATTGTATGCCTGTTAATCTTCATCTTTGTTTGCGTTCTGTTATATGACAGCAATATGTCTGTAACATTTTCCTTACAGTACTCTATAATGAAATGAACGTTGTTGTTTTTATTTTCTTGTAATACATCGATCGCTATTTCAGTTTTAGCATGATAATGGGAGGTAAGAGAGTGAAGTATTTTTTTCCAATTTTTTTTTTTTTAGTATGTTCAAGCGTTTTCAGTTTTTTTGAGTTTTTAAATCTTAAACCTCAATTATAGTTCTAATTTTTTAATTTATCCTACCAAATTAAATGAAATTATTTCTTTTAAATAATCCATCAGTCCACATGGCTCGGCAAATCATTATAAGCAATTCCAATCAATCTTAAACCTCAATAATCATTTTTTCTAAATACTTTCAACGTCTATTTTTTTTTTAATTTGTTTGTAAATTATCTAAATCTTTACCATGGATAAATACAAAGACAATTTCAAATAAAACAAACTTAAACATCACTAATAATTTCTTAACACTTCCAACTTCAATAATAATTTTTATAACACATTCAAATATTTTTTTTATAATTATCTATAAATCTTTACCACAAGAAACAACTACGCTTTGTGGGGAATCGCCTGTACCGGAACGCTAGCCTTCTCTCTTAGCCGACAAAGATAAATTAAAATAATAAAAATAGACTTTGATTATAAAGATACATTAATCAACTATTAAAACCTATCTTTAAAAAATAGACAAGATTCTGATTAAAAAGATAAATCAGACCATCAACAATAGTATTACCATTCTTATCAAGATCTACCAAACAATCTCAAAACCTGAAAAACAATTTTTAAATAATTTCATTTTAATATTTTTTAAAAATTATTTATAAAACTTTACCATTTGATAAATAGAAATATTAAATTAAAAATATTTATAAATCTTAACTTTATCTTAATTTTTAAATATTTAAAAAATATTTATCTTAATAAAATATTTAACTTGCAATTATCTTAATTTTTAAATATTTAAAATTATTTATAAATAAATTTTATCTTAATTTTAAAATATTTATTTAAATATTTATAAATCTTAACTGCAATTATCTTAATTTTTTAAATATTTAAAAGATATTTATAAATATCTTAATTTTTCAATATTTAAATTATCTTAATAAAATCTTTAAAAATATTTATAAATATTTAAAAAATATAAATAATTTCATTTTAATATTTTTTAAAAATTATTTATAAAACTTTACCATTTGATAAATAGAAATATTAAATTAAAAATAAAACTTTACCATTTGATAAATAGAAATATTAAATTAAAAATATTTATAAATCTTAACTTTATCTTAATTTTTAAATATTTAAAAATATTTATCTTAATAAAATATTTAACTTGCAATTATCTTAATTTTTAAATATTTAAAATTATTTATAAATAAATTTTATCTTAATTTTAAAATATTTATTTAAATATTTATAAAATATTTATAATCTTAACTTGCAATTATCTTAATTTTTTAAATATTTAAAAGATATTTATAAATATCTTAATTTTTAAATATTTAAATTATCTTAATAAAATCTTTAAAAATATTTAAAAATATTTAAAAAATATAAATAATTTCATATTAATATTTTTTTAAAATTATTTATAAAACTTTACCATTTGATAAATAGAAATATTAAATTAAAAAAAAAATTTACCATTTGATAAATAGAAATATTAAATTAAAAATATTTATAAATCTTAACTTTATCTTAATTTTTAAATATTTAAAAAATATTTATCTTAATAAAATATTTAACTTGCAATTCTCTTAATTTTTAAATATTTAAAATTATTTATAAATAAATTTTATCTTAATTTTAAAATATTTAAAAAATATTTATTTAAATATTTATAAAATATCTATAAATCTTAACTTGCAATTATCTTAATTTTTAAATATTTAAAAGATATTTATAAATATCTTAATTTTTAAATATTTAAATTATCTTAATAAAATCTTTAAAAATATTTATCTTAATAAAATATTTAACTTGCAATTATCTTAATTTTTAAATATTTAAAATTATATAAATAAATTTTATCTTAATTTTAAAATATTTAAAAATAAATTTTAAAATATTTATAAAATATTTATAAATCTTAACTTGCAATTATCTTAATTTTTAAATATTTAAAATATATTTATAAATATCTTAATTTTTAAATATTTAAAAAATATTTATTTAAATATTTATAAATCTTAACTTTTATCTTAATTTTTAAATATTTAAATTATCTTAATAAAATCTTTAAAAATATTTATAAATCTTAACTTAATTATCTTAATTTTTAAATATTTAAAATTATTTAAAATTAAAATTATTTATAAAACGGATAAATCAAAAGATGAAAAAAATTATAAATCTTTATGTGGATCAAAATATATTTTTTAAATTATTTATAAATTTTTACCACCATCAACAATAGTATTACCATTCTTATCAAAATCTACCAAACAATCTCAAAACCTGATTTTTTTTTTTTTAAATAATTTCATTTTAATATTTTTAAAAATTATTTATAAAACTTTACCATTATTTGATAAATAGAAATATTAAATTAAAAATAAAACTTTACCATTTGATAAATAGAGATATTAAATTAAAAATATTTATAAATCTTAACTTTATCTTAATTTTTAAATATTTAAAAAATATTTATCTTAATAAAATATTTAACTTGCAATTATCTTAATTTTTAAATATTTAAAATTATTTATAAATAAATTTTATCTTAATTTTAAAATATTTAAAAAATATTTATAAATCTTAACTTGCAATTATCTTAATTTTTAAATATTTAAATTATCTTAATAAAATCTTTAAAAATATTTATCTTAATAAAATATTTCACTTGCAGTAATAGGAGCATGAAGGCGTTTTTGGGAGCCTGCTGTGGGCGAGCTAGGGCACCCGTGCCCTAGCTTCTTCTGTTCGTTTTCCAGGCGCCTATGAGGGGGACGGGTTTTGGTGTGGTGCGGGTTGAGGCCAGGGGTGGCAATTTTCTGCTTTCCTTTTGTCTGTGCGCTGGTTTACTTCGGAGCTGCTTGGTGTTGACTGTTGGGCGCGTGATTCAGGTGCGGGGTGGCTCTTGGCCTGCGTTTTCTACCTCCTTTGCTGGCTGGGTGTAGCTCTTTTTGCTTCCCTGTGCTGGGTGGTGTTCCTTGGGGTTTTTTCTCTTGCATGTAAATTGCGGTGGGCTGGTATTGGTTTGGGGTTTTGTCTGGGGCTTTGGTGGGTGGTTTCAATGGCATTGAATGCATCGACTGGTGAGGTGAGGGGAGATGATGCTATGACGGAGACTAGTGATGGGGCTTCCTTTGGAGAGGGTAGGACAAAATCAAATACCTTTAAAATGCATAAGGTAAATGGATGTTTGGAGAGGGCGCAAGTTCGTCCTGTGTTGGTGATTCAATCGGAGGCAGTAGCTGAGGATCTGGAGTACTACAGTAATCATGTTTTGATTTGTAAGTTTATGGGGTTGAAGGTTTCGCTCTCTTTCTTGGTCACTTGGATCCGCAAGACATGGTCTCCGGAGGGTGACTTTGATGTCTTGTTGGCTACAAATA
Organism: Sequoia sempervirens; assembly: GCA_007258455.2. Lineage (NCBI taxonomy): Eukaryota > Viridiplantae > Streptophyta > Pinopsida > Cupressales > Cupressaceae > Sequoia > Sequoia sempervirens. Next base: position 13,008 of record VDFB02344385.1, read on the forward strand.
ATTTCTTTCTGGTTGACTTCTCGTGCATTTCAGATCGAAATAAGGCATTTGAAGGGGGGCCTTATTTTTATAACCAAGTAGGTCTTTTCATAAAACCATGGCATGCAGGCTTTAATTCGGCATAAGAGCTGCCTTCGAGGGTCCCGGTTTGGGTGCGCCTTCCTCGACTGCCACTTGAATGTTGGAGAACTGATATTTTACAATTGATTGCTTTATTACTGGGTAAGCCTATTGGTCCCTCTCAACATACTTTGGATAAGAGAATCTTTACTTATGCGAGGGTTTGTGTCGAGATTGATCTAAGTCAGCCTTTGCCTGATTTTATTGATTTGACTGTTGGCTCTAATTCCTGGACCCAGCCATTGGATTATGAAATGTTGCCTTTTCGGTGTCGGCTATGTCATGAATATGGACACCTGTTGCGGAGGTGTCCTCGGGCTTTTAGTACAGGAGGTAAAATTAATGCAGATACCCAACCTAATACGAGGGTGGAAAAGGGTAAGGTTCCAAAGCAGGGTTTGGACATGGATAAAGAAGGTTTTGTTCCTGTTAAACCTCGCAATCGAGGTCGAGGCCAAAAGAGGCCTTTTCAAGATAGACAAGATGGGGAAACTTTCAATAAATTTGAGGCTTTGGATGGGTTAGTTCAGGAGGAAGGGTTTACAGCTGACATGCAAATGGCGGATGGTTGTGGTTCTAAAGAGTCGGTTGAGGTACAACCTTTGGTGGTCCCTGGTGTGGATCAGCTTGGTGCCCAGGATCCTCTGATGGGGCTCGGTCTAGCTCCTTCCGCCCTAGCTATGGGTGAGGGGGATGGGGTGGTTGGTGATTCTGGTGGCCCCTCTGGTGCTGGTAAGGTCTACTCGGAGGCTCAGGATAGCCCTGATTTAGGTAAGCTTAAACCTTCTTCTTCTATCTTGGGTGTGCAACAAAAATATTTTAAGAAAGGGATTCTAGAGAAATCAATGAAGGTTGGCGGCAAAAAGGACCAAGAAAAGGTGAAGCTTGCTGGTGAGACATTCGTTGAGCTGGTTCGGTGAAGACTATTGATGCTCACTTTTCCCAACCCCAATGATGATAGTTCTTTCTTGGAATGTGAGGGGTATGAATAACATCCCTCGACAAAAGGCTATTTGAGATTTGATTCGCATTCATTCTCCGGATGTGATTTTCTTGCAGGAAACTAAGTTATCAGTGGATAGTTTGTTAAGTGTGGCTCCTAAGATTTGGGGTCGTGGCCAATGTCAAGGTGTGGGTGCTTCTGGTAATTCTGGTGGAGTGGCTTGTTTCTGGGATCCCCGAATGGTTAGTCCTCTTTGGTGGATCTCCTGTAAGAGCTCGATTTCATGTGTTGCTTCTCATTTAGAGTCAGGGGAGAAAGTTATTCTCTCTAATATTTATGCTCTGACTGATTTCCAAGGTAAAGCACAACTGTGGGATCATGTTAGACATGTGAGGTTTTTGGATCCTTACCTGCCTTGGATCTTGGCTGGCGATTTTAATGCTGTCATTTCTTTAGAAGAGAAGAGAGGAGGTAGTGCTCATTTGGAGCCTTCCTCTAGGCTCTTGCAGGATAATATGGCTCTTTTGAGGTTAGTTGATGTCAAACCAACTAATGGAGTCTTCACATGGAATAATAGGAGAATTGGAGATGCTGCTATCTCTGAAAGACTAGATAGATTTTTGGTGTCTAGTTTTTGGATGGGGGATAGGTGGATGATTAGTTCTGAAATATTGGATTGTCGTGGCTCCGACCATTGGCCTATTAAGCTTGTGGTTGTTGTGCCTCAATGATGTGTTAGACAGACTTTCAAGTTCCAACTTATGTGGCTCCGGGATGAGTCTCTTCATGATATGATTTCTGGCTGGTGGGATCTTGGGAAGCCAGCTTATGGCACTGCTATGTATTCATTCTCAAAGAGGTTACAGTACGTCAAATACAAGTTGAAAAGATGGAATAGGCAACATTTTGGTAATTTGTTTCATGAAAAACAAAAGGCTCAGGATAATTTGGACTTAATCACCAGGCAGATTCATGATCAAGGCCTAACAGAAGAGTTGGGTTTGTCAGAGATTGCTGCAACAAAAGTAGTAGAGGAATGGGAGTTAAGAGAAGAAATTTTTTGGAAACAAAAGTCTCGTATTGAATGGCTTCAGGCTGGTGATAGGAATACTTCTTTTTTCCACAACTCAGTTAAAGACCGAGGCAAGGTAATGTTATTTCTTCTCTTGTGTTGTCTAATGGGGAAATTTTGTCCTCTTCTGCTTCTATCTCTGCGGAATGCATAAGATATTTCTCTTCGTTATTTTCTGAAGATTCGCCTCCAGCTGAGGAGGCTGAAACAAGGATTTTGAATTGTATCCCGCAGCTAGTGTCTAATGAAATGAATGAATCACTGCTTTCTCCTATTACCTTGTTGGAGCTTGAGAACGTTGTGTTTCATATGAAGAAAGGTAAAGCTTTGGGGCCTGATGGATTCCCTATTGAGTTTTTTCAAGAGTTTTGGGAGGTGGTTAAGTTGGACCTCTTAGAGGTTGTTAAGGAATCTTTCATGAATAAACAAATGTTGAAGTCTCTGAATGCAACTTTTTTAGCTCTCATTCCAAAGAAGGAGGGGGCTAATTCTTTGGATCTTTTTCGGCCTATTGCATTATGTAATGTTGTTTATAAGATTATTACTAAGTTGATTGCTGAAAGGCTGAAACCTTGGCTTGGTGGGTTAATATCTGAGGAGCAGGGGGGCTTTGTTGCTGGCAGACAGATCATGGATGGTGTTGTGATTGCAGCAGAGACCATCCATTCTATGGAATCCTCAAAAGAAAAATCTATGTTTATCAAGTTGGACATGGCAAAAGCATATGATCGCGTTAAATGGAGCTTTCTATTCAAGATTCTTGGAGCTTTTGGCTTTGCTAGTGATTGGATTGATTGGGTTAGGAGTTGTGTTACTTCTTCCTCCTTCTCAGTGCTTCTCAATGGTGAGCCCACTGAGTTGTTTGGTGCTTCTAGAGGCCTCAGACAAGGAGATCCTTTGTCGCCCTACTTATTCATCCTTCTTGCGGAGGGACTGGGAAGGCTTATTCGTGCTCAGGTTGCAAGTGGCTTGATTCAGGGTTGGAATTGGGGAAATGATCTTCCTCCTCAGACTCATCTTCAGTTTGTTGATGATACTGCCTTGATGGGTAGGGCAAGGGTTGAGGAGGCTTTGAACTGGCGCAATGTTTTGGACAGCTACTTGGCGGCCTCTGGGCAGCGCATTAATGAGGGTAAGTCTCTCATTTACTTCTTTCATACTCCTAAGAGTATCCAAAGGAGATTAGCAGGTATTCTTCGTTTCCAGATCGGTTCACTTCCTTTTCTCTATCTTGGAATCCCTCTTGCCATTCGTTCTCTCCCAAAAAGGTTTTGGCAAGAGACCCTTGACAAGTTTCGAAGTTTGGTCAGCCATTGGACTTGTAGGTGGCTTTCCTCAGCTGGTAGAGTGACTCTTCTTAAGTCCGTGATCCAGGCTCTCCCTCTTTATAAGTGCTTTGTTCTTTCTGCTCCTTCAAGTTTTATCCAAGATTTCGAGAGACTGTCTCGTCAATTCCTATGGTCTGGTAATCTCCTTCATAGAAAGTGGAGCTTGGTGAAATGGGATGTTGTTTGTAGGCCGAAGCATGAAGGGGGTCTTGGTTTACGACGAACTGATTTGAATGGGCAGGCCTTGGCTGCTAAGCTGTATTGGCGTTGGTGTTCTCAACAGCATATGTGGTGGGCTAAAATTCTTACCCTCAAATATTTGGGTGCGGTGGAAAGCGCGGAGGTTGTAAGATTCAGTCTGGAGGGGAAAGGTTCTATGATCTGGAGTACCCTCAAACGGGGTGCCAAGCTTGTGAAACAGGGCCTTTTTTGGATTTGTAATGGGGGTCAGGAAGCTCTCTTCTGGCATGACTCTTGGGATGGTCATCCCCCTATTTTGTCTTCTCATCCCCAACTTCAGGACTTGTGCCAGATTTTTGAGGAGGCGGGTTGGTGTCATGTGGCTGACTTCAAATCTCAACATTCCTTGAGTCAGATTACTATATCTAGGTGGAAGGATCCTCAGGATTGGCCTCCTGGTGGGGCTTTGGAGGATCGTCAAATGCTTGCTAAAATTCTTGCAGATCGCACCTGCAACTCTCTTCTTGAGAGGGATGTTCTTGCTTGGGGTCCTGATTTGCGAGGTAAATTTTCGGTTGCCTCTGGTTATCAGGTTTTGGATAAACAGGCCTTTGGGAGCTCTGAGGTTCCTTGGTGGAAGCATGTTTGGAATAAATTTGCTTGGCCTAAGTGTAATTTTTTCTCTTGGCTTGTTGTCCAAGGTAAGTGTCTTACTTGGGACAATCTTTGGAAACGGGGGTTCCAGGGCCCTTCCATGTGTGTTTTGTGTGGTCAGCATGAAGAATGCCTCTCACATCTCTTTTTTCAGTGTTCCTTTGCTAAGAATATCTGGCATCACTGGTGGAATCTCTGGAGTTTACCGTGTTGCCATGTCTCTGCCTTGGATGATTTTTGGAGGAGACAGGGATCATCCCCTGCCAAAACCTCTTTTCTGAAAATTGCTTGGAGCATTGGTCCTAGTTTGATTGTTTGGCATCTCTGGTTGGAACGCAACAGATGGATTTTCTTGGATAAAAAATTGGTCTTTGAGCAAATTTGGAGGCGGATTCTTGGGGCTTTGCAGGAGTCTTTGTTTGCAAAGTGTGATTTGTCGGTGCCAGTTGATCCTGGGGACTTGGGTGTTGTTAATTCCCTGGGTCTTGTTGCTGGGGATAGGAGAAATTTGGGTAGTGTGCATCGTAGATGTGGGCGTGAGAGGGTGGTTCGCGATGGCTCCTGGTGTCCACCTGCTCTTGGGGAGCTAAAAATCAATACAGATGGGTCTTCTAGGGGTAATCCTGGGCATGCAGGAGTTGGTGGTATTGGTAGAGACAGCTTGGGAGTGGTGGTGTTTTTCTTTTCCATGTATCGTGGTTTGCATACCAATAATCTTATGGAGGCTAGTGCTATCCTTATGGCGGATTGTTTGTGAGTCTGATTCTCAGGTGGTTATTGATATGTTGAATAAGCGACAGTTGGAGGATATGAATTGGCAGCTTGTTGTGGTTGTCAAGCAAATTATTTATATGTGCTCTTCTCTGGAGTCCATTGTTTTTCGCCATATTCCGCGGGAGTGGAATAGGGTGGCTGATGGTTTGGCTAGATGGGCGTCGGAGAAGACAGATTCTTGGTATGTGGATGGTTGGGGCAATCTTCCTAATGACATGGCCCCTGATCTTGAGGAGTGGGTTGCGGAGGATATGAGATGCTTCTTGGGTGTGAATTAATTCTTGTTTTGTTGGGCCCCTTGTGGCTTCTTTCTTCTGACTGTGTAATGCTGTTCTGATTTAATAAAGTTTTTACCCTCTTTTTTAAAAAATATATATATATTTCACTTGCAATTATCTTAATTTTTAAATATTTAAAATTATTTATAAATAAATTTTATCTTAATTTAAAAATATTTAAAAAATTAATTTTAAAATATTTTTTTTAAAAAAATTATAAAATATTTATTTAAATATTTTATAAATTATTTATAAAATATTTATTTAAATATTTAATAAAATATTTATTTAAATATTTAATAAAATATTTATTTAAATAATAAAATATTTATTTAAATATTTAATAAAATTTATTTTAAATATTTATAAAATATTTATTTAAATATTTATAAAATATTTATTTAAATATTTATAAAATATTTATTTAAATATTTATAAAATATTTTTAAATCTTAACTTGCAATTATCTTAATTTTTAAATATTTAAAAGATATTTATAAATATCTTAATATTTAAATATTTATAAATCTTAACTTTCATCTTAATTTTTAAATATTTAAATTATCTTAATAAAATCTTTAAAAATATTAATAAATCTTAACTTAATTATCTTAATTTTTAAATATTTAAAAAATATTTAAAATTATTTATAAATCTTTAGGGATAAATCAAAAGATGAAAAAAATTATAAATCTTTACGTGGATCAAAATATATTTTTAAAATTATTTATAAATTTTTACCACCATCAACAATAGTATTACCATTCTTATAAGGATCTACTAAACTATCTCAAAACCTAAAAAATAATTTTTAAATAATTTCATTTTAATATTTTTTAAAAATTATTTATAAAACTTTACATTTGATAAATAGAAATATTAAATTAAAAATAAAACTTTACCATTTGATAAATAGAAATATTAAATTAAAAATATTTATAAATCTTAACTTTATCTTAATTTTTAAATATTTAAAAAATATTTATCTTAATAAAATATTTAACTTGCAATTATCTTAATTTTAAAATATTTAAAATTATTTATAAATAAATTTTATCTTAATTTTAAAATATTTATAAATCTTAACTTGCAATTATCTTAATTTTTAAATATTTAAATTATCTTAATAAAATCTTTTAAAATATTTAGAAATATTTAAAAAATATTTATCTTAATAAAATATTTAACTTGCAATTATCTTAATTTTTAAATATTTTAAAAATATTTAAAATTATTTATAAATAAATTTTATCTTAATTTTAAAATATTTAAATATATATATATATATATATATATATATATTTAAAAAAAAAAATTAAATATTTATAAAATATTTTATAAAATATTTATAAAATATTTATTTAAATATTTATAAAATATTTATTTAAATATTTATAAAATATTTATAAAATATTTATTTAAATATTTATAAAATATTTATAAATCTTAACTTGCAATTATCTTAATTTTTAAATATCTAAAAGATATTTATAAATATCTTAATTTTTAAATATTTATAAATCTTAACTTTCATCTTAATTTTTAAATATTTAAATTATCTTAATAAAATCTTTAAAAATATTTATAAATCTTAACTTAATTATCTTAATTTTTTAAATATTTAAAAATATTTAAAATTATTTATAAATCTTTACGGATAAATCAAAAGATGAAAAAAATTATAAATCTTTACGTGGATCAAAATATATTTATAAATTTTTACCACCATCAACAATAGTATTACCATTCTTATCAAGATCTACCAAACAATCTCAAAATTTGAAAAATAATTTTTAAATAATTTCATTTTAATATTATTTAAAAATTATTTATAAAACTTTACCATTTGATAAATAGAAATATTAAATTAAAAATAAAACTTTACCATTTGATAAATAGAAATATTAAATTAAAAATATTTATAAATCTTAACTTTATCTTAATTTTTAAATATTTAAAAAATATTTATCTTAATAAAATATTTAACTTGCAATTATCTTAATTTTAAAATATTTTAAAATATTTAAAATTATTTATAAATAAATTTTATCTTAATTTTAAAATATTTAAAAATAAATTTTAAAATATTTAAAAATATTTAAAAAATAAATTTTAAAATATTTAAAAAATATTTAAAAATATTTATTTAAATATTTATAAATTATTATATAAATATTTATAAATTATTTATATAAATATTTATAAATTATTTATTTAAGTATTTATAAATTATTTATTTAAGTATTTATAAATTATTTATTTAAGTATTTATAAATTATTTATTTAAGTATTTATAAAATTATTTATTTAAATATTTATAAAAAAAATTATTTAAATATTTATAAAATATTTATAAATCTTAACTTGCAATTATCTTAATTTTTAAATATTTAAAAGATATTTATAAATATCTTAATTTTTAAATATTTAAAAAATATTTATTTAAATATTTAAAAAATATTTATTTAAATATTTATAAATCTTAACTTTTATCTTAATTTTTAAATATTTAAATTATCTTAATAAAATATTTATAAATATTTATAAATCTTAACTTAATTATCTTAATTTTTAAATATTTAAAAAATATTTAAAATTATTTATAAATCTTTATCATGTGGATAAATCAAAAGATGAAAAAAATTATAAATCTTTATGTCGATCAAAATATATTTTTTAAATTATTTATAAATTTTTACCATGTGGATAAATCAAAAGATCAAAAAAATTATAAATCTTACGTGGATCAAAATATTTTTTTTAAAACCATTTATAAATCTTTACCATGGATAAATCGAAAGGTCAAAAACTATTTTAACTTATTTATAAATCTTTACTTGGATCAAAATATTTTTTAAAAATTATTTTATTTATAAATTTTATCATGGATAAATCAAAAAGATCAAATAAATAAATCGAACTAGAACAAAGATTATTTATAAAATCTTAAATAAAAATATCAAATAAAAAACTTTGCGATATCTTAATTTTTTAATATTTTTAAAAATTATTTCTAAGTTTTTACGATGGGTAAATAAAAAAAATAAAAAATCAAAGATTATTTATAAAATCTTAAATAAAAATATCAAATAAAAAACTTTGCGATTTCTTAATTTTTTAATATTTTTAAAAATTATTTATAAGTTTTTACGATGGGTAAATCAAAAAATCAAATAAATAAACAAAGATTACCATGGAAAATTATTTATAAGTTTTAAAACTTTGTAATATCTTAATTTTTTAATATTTTTAAAAATTATTTAAATTTTTTACCATGGATAAATTAAAAAATAAACAAAGATTACCACGGAAAATTATTTATAAGTTTTAAAACTTTATAATATCTTAATTTTTTAATATTTTTAAAAATTATTTACAAGTTTTTACCATGGGTAAATCAAAAAATCAAATAAATAAACAAAAATAAACAAAGATTACCATGGAAAATTATTTATAAGTTTTAAAACATTACAATATCTTAATTTTTTAATATTTTTAAAAATTATTTATAAGTTTTTACCATGGGTAAATCAAAAGATCAAATAAATAAATCAAAATCTACAACAAAGATTACCACAAATATTAATTTTTTAATATTTTTTAAAAATTATTTATAAGTTTTTATCATGGATAAATCAAAGATCAAATAAATAAATCAAAATTTAGAATAAACATTAAATAATTTTTACAATATTTTAATTTTTTAAAATTATTTATAAGTTTTAAATCAAAATTTAGAATAAAGATTAAATAATTTTTACAATATCTTAATTTTTCAATATTTTTAAAAATTATTTATAAGTTTTTACCGTGGATACAACAAAGATTATAGTGGATATTAATTTTTTAATATTTTTAAAAAATTATTTTATTAATTTTTTATCCATGGATTACCATGGATAAATCAAAAGGTCAAATAAATAAATTAAAAATCTAGAACAAAGATAAATCAAAAGATCAGATCAAAATCAAAATCTAGAACAAAGATAAATTAATATATTAACAGTTAATATTACCTTTGAGATTATGTTAATAGAATAATTGGATTATGAGTAGAATAATTGAATTAGGAGTAAATAATACTACTATCAATGATAGTATTGAGATAATACTACTATATTAATAGAATAATTGGATTAGGAGTAGATGATAGTATTGAGATAATACTACTACTATCAATGATAGTATTGAGGTAATACTACTACTATCAAATGATAGTATTGATGAAGATTAAAGATAAATTAGAGATATTAATAATAGTATGGAGATAATAATAATTGGATCATGAGTAAAATAATAGTATTGAGATAATAATAATTGGATTATGAGTAAATAATACTACTATCAATGATATCATTGAGATAATATTACTATATATTAATAATTGGATTGTGAGTAAAATAATAGAATAATTGAATTAGAAGTAAATATAAATAAGAGAATAATATTATGACAATAAAAAATGTAAATCAACTATCAACAAATAGTCTTATATTATTTGAATAATTGGATAAGAGTAAAGGTAAATAAGAGATTAAGATAAATTAATCAAAAAGAAAAATAATAAATGTAAATAATCAACTATCAACAATAGTATTGAGATAATATTATGTTAATAGAATAATTGGATCGTAAGTAAAGATAAATAAGAGAATAATATTATGATAAAATAAAAAACGTAAATAATCAACTATAGCAATGAGATTGTCAAGAGGCTAATATAATAAATGTTTGATATGGTGAAGGACACATCTCATGATGATAAATGATGGATGAAATATTTGGACGAAAATAAAAAATGTAAATAATCAACTATCAACAATAGTATTATTACTTGCTAGTGTGGCGTCGACTTCTTTTAGGTCGAGTTTGGTCGCTACTGGGCTTGATGTTGCTAGCTCGCGGGTGCTTATTGATGGTTCGTTACTTGCTATTGGGGCGTTGTTGTCTTCTCTTGATGGCTCTCAACCTTTGCTTGGTGGTTTTGTTGGTTCTGATTTTCCTCCTTTAGGGTTTGGGTCACTGCACGTGGAGGTCCTCCTTTCATGTCTTACTTCTTAGTCCTTTGCTAAGGTGGTTGGGTCTAAAGGTAAAACCCCTTCTTCTTCTCTGCCCTCTTTTAAGGGTAAACCCTTACAGGGTAAGTGCACCAAGATGGTTCCCAGAAAGGGGGCTTAAGTGGCCACTTTTTTTCTGAAATCAAGAAATACTGACCTTGGACATGAAATTGAGGATACTTACACTCAAAATTTTGAGATGGAACAAAAAGAAGGATTCAAGTGCTCTAAGTCTACTTTCTAAACTTCTAATTTATTTTGAAAATGGTTGAGATTAAGGGGTTCAAACGAGGGACATGCACAAATTGGTGTTGTTTTTGTCATAAAAACATAACATAGCAACTCTTGTACGACCCTCGTACGGTGAACTTTTTTTAGTATTTTAAAAATCGGTACAGTCAGAAGTTAACTAACAGTATGTAGTTGATGCATGATTATTCTGATAAATTTTTAATGAATATTTTATTATTTACTAATTTTCAAAGTGGACACTTCTTAAAAAACATAATTTTGGCCATGCTACCCCTACAAATTTTGGAAACTAATTGAATTTTTTTATAAAAAAAAATTGTAGAATGGAGTCTAGTTTCTAAAAATGTAATTTATTTGAAATTTTGATGAACAGTTAATTTATAATGAAAAAACACCAAACACTACTTTGCCAAAAAGAGACATACAAACAAAAGAAATTATGGATGAAAGGCTTAACATTGTCAAAAAGTGAAAAAAATTACATCGTTGGATAGCTATAAGAGAACCTAACATTACCTAGATGTTTGATTTGTTTGATATTGAACCACGTGCAATCTTGATGGTGAGCACAAACCTGATTATGTGAAATATTGTAGAATTTGCAAAAACACATCTCTGGTTGTTGGGAATTCCCTCCAAGTCTTTGGTTTGGTATTCCAAGAAAAATAGCAATCCCAAGGCTTGGG
>VDFB02344386.1:0-14315 GCA_007258455.2 Sequoia sempervirens
CCCAACAAACAACTATGCTTAGTTTAAATTCCATAAATGGGATGGTAATTTATAGAGGGAAACATTCACTCCAAAATTCATTTTTTTTACTTCTTATAATCAACATAAATCAACATTCATTTTGTTTGTTGTGAACCTAAGTTTCTTCCATTAGCCGGTCTTAGGGCAATGGTGCAGGAAACTGATGGGAAAGGATAGGACCCTCGGTGTAGTGCACAATGCACCGATATCCTTCCTATCAGGGATGCACTATGAACCCTTGTGTCATTGTGTGATGTGATTTCCAGTGATGTGAGTTATGTGTGTGGTTTGTGGCATGTCTCGGCATGGTTGTTGTGTGCTTACTCTTATCTATTTAATGGCTTCCTGGAGTAAGCCATATCCTTGGGGGGGAGGATGTAATACCCCCATATTATTAATACCTTTTAATATTATTTGTTACTTTTATGTGTGAGCTTGATGCTAGTTCTTATGGTGATTAGTTCACCGTCTTGGTGTGTGAGGATGCCTCCTGTATTTGGGAATCTTATTTCTTTTTATTTACTGGCTTCCAGGAGTAAGCCGATTTTATGGGGGGGAGGATGTAATACCCCTCCTCTTACTGGTTGGATTTATTATCTTTCTATGCATTCGTTTGTTACTTGTGACTATGATGGTACTGTTATTGTGTGAGTTGGATAGTTAGACATTTGATGATGTTGTTATTCCATTAGTAGACTGTTGGTGATTATGTTTATACACTTGAGGATTTGATTACTTCATATGACATTGTGGTTAGTTAGATGTTAGTTCATTTTCATAATTATGATATGATGCAGTGATTTAATTAGATATGTTATGAGATGATTGTTAGTTAGAAATGTTGATTTATTGGTTATATTATAATTGTTAGAATAGGTGTGATGAAGGACAATATAGCATCACTCGTTCGCGAGTGCCCTATTATGTTGCGATTCCTTCTCACAATGTAGTATTTTGATTTAATGCTTTGATGTTATACATATATATGCACATGTACACAACTTCGTTTGTATGCAGAATTTGCAGGTACAAGTCTTGATTCCACCTGCTTCGGCAGGACAGGGCGAGCACCTATAGCCCAACAGTTAAATGTTGAAACAGAGGTGACGATGAAGTCCTCCTGTCCCATGATGTTAGATCGTCTCATTTTGGTATGGTTGATTTTTATGTAATTGTCGTCATTGTGTGTTGTGTTATGTGTTTTGTCATATTTTATTTATGATGGCATTTATAGTATGATTTATCTTAAGGATTGAAATAAATTATTTATTTTAATGTTGGTACGTTATTTGTTGTGGTATAATCAATTTTGATGATGGAAGTAATTAGTTGTTTTAATGTTAGATTTAAATTATATTAGAATATTTAAATGGTTTAATTATTTTTAAAAATCATATATTGCAATTTAAAAATAATTAAAAATTAAATATGGCTTAATTTGTAGTGCCCTCCGTTTAAGTCGTCGTTGATGTTAAGTAAGTTGACCGTTGGATGGTTATGTCATTTTCGCATGTTTGAGTAGTGTGAAAAGTTGATTTTGAGGTGTCTTGATTTTTTGATTATTTTAATTAATTAAATTAAAAAGGATTAAAAGGGAACTTAATTTAATTGGGAAGTGAAATTATAACTGAATGAACTATATTAGTAAATGATACGATAACTATTTTGGATGGTCAATTATTAAATTAAAATAATAACTAAAAGAAGTATGAGTAATTAAACAATGTGATAAAATAAGATTTTTATTAATTTCTTTGTGAAATAAATAATTAAATAAATGTTTTAATATAATTAGAGGTTATAAATAAAAAGAGGATATTGCAAGGTAATTATCATTTAATGTTTAAATTCGATTAATAAATTAGTAAAGTGAGAAAATATTAGCAAGAATTAAATATTAAAATTGTAATTGAGTCTAAATAAATTAAGGTGAAAATATTTATTTGTAACTAAAAGAAAGATTAAATTATTAAATATTTATTGAATATTTAATAGATGACCTATTTGATTTATATATTAAAGAGTAAATTATAAAATAATAATAATTAAGGGTTGTGGCTATTATTCATTCATAATTGCTGGAAGTTGAACGGTTTCCCGAGAGGAGTAGATTCCTCCTTCATCATAAGGGTTTTTAGTTACTCATTTTGGAGGGAGAGGGCAACAAGCACAAAGGTTGAATTGTTCTTAGCAAGTAAAAAGTTTCAGAATAAACAAAAGAGCAGGGACATCACCATGTTTCCAAAAACCCGGCAGGCATATTATCCGGGTATTTTTCTCTATACGTTTTTTATTTTTTTTCAATTAGTAAAGGATTGTTTTGGTTGTTAAATCCTTAGAGAATATAGCCATTGGAATGTTCTTGTTGATGATCTATTTATCGTCCATCTGGCAGTTGAGAAAATTGAACCTTTGCTTATATTTTGCTCTCTCTGCTTGTTTTGTAACCAATCTTTGTTTGGGCATTTGGCCCCTTGTATTTTGTTGTTTCTACTATTTTCCTTAACCAATAAAACATCTATCATTGATCACTTAGATTTTCATGCTCTGGCTTGCATTATTTTTTCTATCATACCTGGCATCAACTTCTTGTTGGAAAAAAAAAAAAAAACGTCCAACCTACTTCTATCCTTTTCTCTACCACTGAATTTTCCCCAACTATAGCGTTGATATTGGTTTGGCCTGCAGTCGTTCTATTGTCTTGTTGCTCCTTGCATTCCTAATTCATATTAAACTCGTTTCTCCTTGCTCTTGATATGACCACCGTAAACATAGATAATCTGCTTGAATTGGCTGGCAATCTTTCGCAATTGCTGCACTTGAAAATGTTATTTATCCTGCTATTTAGCCAAATGTTTGCACCTCGCCTTCCTCCTTTCCTTATGACTGGTAGATAATACTTTGGATTTGATAACAATGCAAGGAAATGGCGGTATTTCCATACTCCAATTCTCACTTTCTGATATACTTGGCAACCTGTCACAGCCGCAATGCTTGAACATGGTAGGGTGTATAGAATTAAATAAACCCTCAGATTTTATTATCCAAAATCCCAAATGTTGTCCGCAAGACTATGGCCTCTCACATTTTTGCAACTGTAACCATCTCAAACTTGGAGGAAGCTTGGTTCGTTGTCTTCTCTGATGCCATCAATGAACAGATTGTTCAAGCGAAGAAATTGAGGACCAATGAGCAGATTTTTTTAATTCTCTTGGTCTGTGCAATGTTTGAAGCCCTTGCCAGTTACCTCCGTTCAGTGGAAGCTGAGAGAAATTGATGTTATTGGATACAGTGCTTAGATGAGCTCCTTCACACAATCTGGTAATCTAAATTTATTAAGTCTCTCTAAAACCATTGGCAAACCGTCACAGCAGCAACGTTTAGACTTGCAAAGAAGTAGTAAATTAAATAATCTCTCTCTATTTCATTGTCAACCCATCACAGTAAAGCACGTGAACATGGTAAGGTATATAGATTTAAGTGATCCCTCTGCATTCTTTGTTATACTGCCTCAGCCGCTTAATAGGTAGTTCAAAAGTTAACTGATTTCTTTTATTGTCAATCTGTCTGCTCTTTTCCATCCTAGTCTGTGTATTTAACACCAGATAGTATGCCTCTTCATGCCCTTAATTTGTAATTTAATTCGCTTAATTTTTTTCTTGTTGTTCTTTTTATGGAAATGACTTAGGGTTCTTTTGATGCATAATTCTTCTCTAGGTGAAAATAAACATATTCATATAAATAAAGTGAATAAAATAGTTTCCTTTTCAAGTATATTGAAATAAGGGGAAGTAAGTAAATATATATATATATATATATATATATAATAACAGCATCAATAACCATTGGTATAAATCAATGTTAGAATTAATCGTGAATGTCTAAATTTAATCCCTGTAGATCAATCTTGAAATTAATAATAATATTGGTATATTGTTTTAATCTTGTACGAATATTAAAGTAATACCTCTAGGAAACATTGATAATAATCAAACAAGATTGCATAATAATGTATCCCACGTCTATAATAGCATCACTGCCAGTTAAGATGTGTAACGAATAAATCCTAATGTATAATAACACAACGGTGAGGTGTAAATAAGTGTTGTGAACATTGGACAAGTGCTTTCAAAATTTAGATTAATTATTGATATAATAAATAATGTATTATTAAAATAGGTTAAAAGTTTTTAACGTGAGATTTAAATTAAGGAAAATTATAATATAAAGTATATCTTGAATTTCTTACATGTTCTCTTAATTGGTGATTTAATTTTATAGTATTAATTTCATGATATCTTTTAATTGTTTTATATTTCTTTTAGAATGAAATAAATGTTATCTTAATATCTAACTCCTCGCATGTTTTTAGGATTGGCTAATGGATACTCTGGGCAAATAGGTAGTTGGTTACTTGGAATAAAATATTGCTACAATTACTTGTGAATTATTGTGCCAGGGAATGAATTAGGTAAATAATTAAAGTGAAAATGGTTATTTCGATAGGTTGCTTAGTAAAATATTATTTAACAAAAGATTTTAACGGAATAAACATTATTGAATTAGGTATTTAATTTTGTTGTAGATAAATGAACTAAATGAACTGTGTATTTAGTTAAAGTAAATTGATTTAGATGGTTAATTAAGTTTTAGGGTTCACTAAAGGAGATAAGTGATTCTACATTTACATAGTTCTTTTACTTGAAGGTTAAATGATAAAGTTATTTTTAAGTGAGGATAAATCCCAGGTTCATAGGTTAATTAAGTTAAATGATACTGATTAAATGTTAAATGGTTTTACCTTTTTTGTTATCTAATGAGTCTGTGAATAATAATTATTTACCAAACTACTATGTGAAATAATTTATTAGTATCATCACCTTAGGATTATAATAAAGTTGTAATTTATAGAATTGTCATCTTAGTATTACATTTTAAAGTTATAATTAGGATTCATATTAAACAGTCGATGGAGTTGGTTATCTTATAAACGATATAGTTATGTTAAATATAATTATTTGTAGTAAATACTCTTTTAATTAAATTAAGTGGATACCTTAAAGTAAGTGATAAGAACGTTGAAATAATGCCTAAATTAAAGGAATGTCTTTATGGTTATAAGGTGTGAGTGATTGTTGTTTTAAACAAAGTATTTTGATTATTGGTTTAAGTGTTATGTAATTGATGGGTGTGATGTGTGGGATATTTATGGAGATGTCTCGATGGCCTGTTCATGGTAAGTGTTTTAAGATAGTGTTCTTCAAGGTTGATGTGTCTAATGGTCCTTGTATGTAATTATGTGTGTAAAATGGGAACCCGTATTATTGTTCGTGATTGTTTTAATTTGTGTTTGGAAGAGTATGCTTGAGAATTAGTGTCTTGTGGCTTATAACATCAGATTATATCTTCACTTTGCAATATTGTGATATCCTTAAATGATGAAAATGTTTGATCATTAGAATAATGTTCTTTTTAGATGGTTTCAAGTTACTTCTTATTGAATGAATGGATATATTATATTTGAATTAGTGGTTTTATGTATTGTCTCGATAGGTCCTTTCAATGTGACTTTTCGTGAGCTGATTTTGAGTTAGGGACTTTCTCTCATTTAACTTACATTTCTATATGTTTTCTTTTGCTCTCTACCTAAGTGGTAATTTGGTTAAGGTTATCTTTGTCATGATTGACAGTTCTGCTTGAGTTGTTAATGAGTCAAATTGAAAAGTTCTTGAGTTATGGGTATTCCGAGAGGAGAAAATAGAGGTTTCCCTTGGATTCTCGATTTAGTTCGTATCGAAGTTGTTGGTGTTGTTGAGTGGAGTTGTTGATCTTTTTTTTGGTGTATTTTCTCATTATATTTATATTGGAAATAGTCCTTTGAAGTCTTGCAATTATTGCTGTCAGTTCTTTGATGGGGAAACCCTAGTGTAACTTTATGAGAATCTTCCAAAGGTTTATTTTAATATTGGTTAATGTTCCTCCTTTTATGTGCCCTTGTTGTGGCAAGTATTTTGGTTTCATGTTTTTGTAAGGGTTGTACATGAAACGTTGAGATTTTGATTATGTATTTATGGCAAGATGGGTAATGCCTTGCACGCTTCTCTGTTGTGATCTAATGTACTTGTTATATTGTACAACCCTTGGATTTGGTTTTTATGTTTTGAGTGTCTAGAGTGGGAGTGGCTCTAAGTGGGTGGTCGGCGCACAAAGGGGCGCCAGGATAGCCCTCGCTAGAGTGAAATTAAAAAAAGTGATAATTTAAATAATTAATTAGGGGGTGCGTAGAATCACATTAAAAAGATAATTGATGCCTCTTCCACCTTTGAGTGCTACCATAGACTAAAGGGGATTGAGAAGGCCGTGGTTGGCAAGATTGTTGCCTTGTCCTCATGAAAGGTTAACGGTTCCGCATGAGCAACCCTATGGAGCGGTACCTTGAGATAGGAAGCCTGGATAACCATAGATGGACGCGGCTCCTAGCGCTCGGTATGCCTGGATAATTCGTCAGTAGACGGAGGCGGCTCCTTGCGATAGTGGTAGCCTGGAGAATCCATGTTAAGCCATGCAATGACACTCTCCTCTAACACTCCTTCTTATGTTGTTTCTTTGGAAATCCTCTGGAAGTGGGTCTTTGTCTTGAATTGATGGATCATAGTTGTTTTGAATTGATTTATGGTTTTACCCTATTTGATCTTTGGTGTATTCTTTGGTCTTGTATAAATCTTGTTGATAAATTGGGTCTCGACCTTGTACTCTTATGGTACTGTGATATGATGTTATTGTGTCGGTTAAAGATCATCCTTTGGTTATTTGTTTGCTGGTTATTGCTTTGATTTATGTGATGAGATTTATGACTCTTGGATGTGGTTGATTATGTCATTGTAAATTCCTGAGTGTTATGATACTTTTGTATGACGTTGAGTCTTGTGGTTCTCTGCTTGGATGTTCTTGGTTGTGGTCTCTTTCTTGTTAGCTCCTAGCACGGGGGGTTGGTCTTCGGACTCACATGGTCGGGTGGAACGTGCTAAGCACCCCATTGGGTCCCCAGTCGAGGACCGAGAGGTGTGGATTGGTGCTATTGCAATGACTCCAGAGTTGTATCTGTCTTGGAGCCAGTTTTGATACTTGTATTTCTCTAATTATTTGTATCATGGTATCTTGTGTATGGTTTCCATTCATATTTGGAACACTCTTGTATCATTGTACTTCTTAAACGTTGTACTGTAATGAAATAGTAAACTTGGTGTGGATATTGATCATGGTAGTTGTTATTCAATGTGTTATGTTAATCATGCATATGTTGTATTTATGTGCAGATGGTTTCTTATCAATGAATTTTTCATGTATGTGTTATATTTATTGTTGTTTACTTTCTATCTATGGATTTTATTCTTCATTGATGTTGTATGGATTTAAGTCACGTAATGAATCTTCGTGTACCCCAAGGGATGTATGTGTTAATGAATCTATTTAATTGAAATTCGTGATATGACTTGATGTGTATTACATGTAAGTTATGTGTATTTTAAAAAAAAAAATTGTGCTGTAATTATTGTGTTAATGTCCTTTGGGGTTCGCATGGTGGGGCGTTACAACATTGGTATCAGAGCATAGGTTCATACACTGGGCACAGTGTGCTCACAATGTAACCTTGCACTTAGACCCGTGCATCTTGAGTTTCACTTTTCTGTTGTCATTGTTGTGAACCTGAGTCTCTTATGTTAACTAGTGTCGGGTCGATGGTGCAGGAAACTGATTGAAAGGATAGGACCCGCGGTGTAGTGCGCAATGCACCGATATCCTTTCTGTCGGGGATGCTCTATGGACCCTTGAGTTTTAGTGTGAAGTGTGTCTTGGTGATGTGTTTTATGTGTGTGAATATGTCAAGTGTGTGTGAAATCTGCAATTTTGTTATCTTTGAGTGATGAATTATGTTTTCGTGAATCTGTGAAGGTGTAAAATTTTATTGAAATTGATGTGAGATTTGGTGTGAATAAAGGTTAATGTGGAGTTCTTTGTGTGAAAATTATGAGTTTTAACAAAAATATGAGGTTTGGTGGATAATTATTCTATGATTTTTAGCAGAATATAGTATCTTGAGGTTAAAATGCAACTTGAATTATTGGTACTAATGTGCAATGTTCTATGATAGCTTTTGATTTACAGGAACTTGGCTTCAGAAAGCATAGTGATGAAGGTAATGTAATTGTAATATGTAGGTATAGGTACTTATAATGTCAAGTAGTAATTCATTGTGATATAGTAGATGGGTTAGGTTTATGGTTAGCATCCTTATGAGAATATTGTTTAACTAGTAAGAAGCAAACTATTTACGAGTTATTAGAATTGTTTTGACTATTATGTGTGGTTAGTGGGAGGGACAGTGTGGTATCACTCGCTCGCGAGTGCCCTACTATGCTGGGATTTCCTCTCATGATGTATTTGTGATATATATATATCGTGCACAACGTTTTTTTTCATGCAGGATTGCAGGAATTAAGTCTTGATTCTACCTGCATTGTCAGGACTGGGCGAGCATCATAAACACCCAATGGGCTTGACGTTGAACATAGGAGCTGACAAGAAAGTTTCCTCGACTTAGTTTGTCCACTCCGTCCTAGTGTTTGGAAAATTAGTTTGGTTGCAACCCCATTACTATTATCATTTTGGTATCATTTCCTTATTTTTGTTTGTTTAATTTTCGTTGCTTACTTGATGATGTTTAATTGATGTTTTGACTTGTGGTGTTGATGTGCTTATGTTTTTGTTAGTTTATGGATTGTGCCTGAGCTCAACTTCCAGGAGTAAGTTGAAGCCAAGGGGGGGAGGATGTAGTGCCCTCCGTTTCAGTCGTCATTGATGTTAAGTAAGTTGACCGTTGGGTGGTTATGTCATTTTCACATGTTTGAGTAGTGTGAAAAGTTGATTTTGAGGTGTCTTGATTTTTTGATTATTTTAATTAATTAAATTAAAAAGGATTAAAAGGGAACTTAATTTAATTGGGAAGTGAAATTATAACTGAATGAACTATATTAGTAAATGATACGATAACTATTTTGGATGGTCAATTATTAAATTAAAATAATAACTAAAAGAAGTATGAGTAATTAAACAATGTGATAAAATAAGATTTTTATTAATTTATTTGTGAAATAAATAATTAAATAAATGTTTTAATATAATTAGAGGTTATAAATAAAAAGAGGATATTGCAAGGTAATTATCATTTAATGTTTAAATTCGATTAATAAATTAATAAAGTGAGAAAATATTAGCAAGAATTAAATATTAAAATTGTAATTGAGTTTAAATAAATTAAGGTGAAAATATTTATCTGTAACTAAAAGAAAGATTAAATTATTAAATATTTATTGAATATTTAATAGATGACCTATTTGATTCATATATTAAAGAGTAAATTATAAAATAATAATAATTAAGGGTTGTGGCTGTTATTCATTCATAACTGCTGGAAGTTGAACGGTTTCCCGAGAGGAGTAGATTCCTCCTTCATCATAAGGGTTTTCAGTTACTCATTTTGGGGGGAGAGGGCAACAAGCACAAAGGTTGAATTGTTTTCAGCAAGTAAAAAGTTTCAGAATAAATAAAAGAGCAGGGACATCACCATGTTTCCAACAAGCCGGCAGGCATATTATCTGGGTATTTTTCTCTATAAGTTTTTTATTTTTTTTCAATTAGTAAAGGATTGTTTTGGTTGTTAAATCCTTAGAGAATATAGCCATTGGAATGTTCTTGTTGATGATCTATTTATCGTCCATCTGGCAGTTGAGAAAATCGAACCTTTGCTTATATTTTGCTCTCTCTACTTGTTTTGTAACCAATCTTTGTTTGGGCATTTAGCCCCTTGTATTTTGCTGTTTCTACTATTTTCCTTAACCAATAAAACATCTATCATTGATCACTTAGATTTTCATGCTCTGGCTTGCATTATTTTTTCTATCATACCTAGCACCAACTTCTTGTTGGAAAAAAAAAAAACGTCCAACCTACTTCTATCCTTTTCTCTACCACTGAATTTTCCCCAACTATAGCGTTGATATTGGTTTGGCCTGCAGTCGTTCTATTGTCTTGTTGCTCCTTGCATTCCTAATTTATATTAAACTCGTTTCTCCTTGCTCTTGATATGACCACCGTAAACATAGATAATCTGCTTGATTTGGCTGGCAATCTTTCACAATTGCTGCACTTGAAAATGTTATTTATCTTGCTATTTAGCCACATGTTTGCACCTCGCCTTCCTCCTTTCCTTATGACTGGTAGATAATACTTTTCATTTGATAGCAATGCAAGGAAATTGCGGTATTTCCATACTCCAATTCTCACTTTCTGATATACTTGGCAACCTGTCACAGCCGCAATGCTTGAACATGGTAGGGTGTATAGAATTAAATAAACCCTCAGATTTTACTATCCAAAATCCCAAATGTTGTCCGCAAGACTATGGCCTCTCACATTTTTGCAACCGTAACCATCTCAAACTTGGAGGAAGCTTGGTTCGTGTGTCTTCTCTGATGCCGTCAATGAACAGATTGTTCAAGCGAAGAAATTGAGGACCAATGAGCAGATTTTTTTAATTCTCTTGGTCTGTGCAATGTTTGAAGCCCTTGCTAGTTACCTCCGTTCAGTGGAAGCTGAGAGAAATTGATGTTATTGGATACAGTGCTTAGATGAGCTCCTTCACACAGTCTGGTAATCTAAATTTATTAAGTCTCTCTAAAACCATTGGCAAACCGTCACAGCAGCAACGTTTAGACTTGCAAAGAAGTAGTAAATTAAATAATCTCTCTCTATTTCATTGTCAACCCATCACAGTAAAGCACGTGAACATGGTAAGGTATATAGATTTAAGTGATCCCTCTGCATTCTTTGTTATACTGCCTCAGTCACTTAATAGGTAGTTCAAAAGTTAACTGATTTCTTTTATTGTCAATCTGTCTGCTCTTTTCCATCCCAGTCTGTGTATTTAACACCAGATAGTATGCCTCTTCATGCCCTTAATATGTAATTTAATTCACTTAATTTTCTTCTGGTTGTTCTTTTTATGGAAATGACTTAGGGTTCTTTTGATGCATAATTCTTCTCTAGGTGAAAATAAACATATTCATATAAATAAAGTGAATAAAATAGTTTCCTTTTCAAGTATATCGAAATAAGGGGAAGTAAGTAAATATATATATATATATATATATAATAATAATAATAACAGCATCAATAACCATTGGTATAAATCAATGTTAGAATTAATCGTGAATGTCTAAATTTAATCCCTGTAGATCAATCTTGAAATTAATAATAATATTGGTCTATTGTTTTAATCTTGTACGAATATTAAAGTAATACCTCTAGGAAACATTGATAATAATCAAACAAGATTGCATAATAATGTATCCCACGTCTATAATAGCATCACTGCCAGTTAAGATGTGTAACGAATAAATCCTAATGTATAATAACACAACGGTGAGGTGTAAATAAGTGTTGTGAACATTGGACAAGTGCTTTCAAAATTTAGATTAATTATTGATATAATAAATAATGTATTATTAAAATAGGTTAAAAGTTTTTAACGTGAGATTTAAATTAAGGAAAATTATAATATAAAGTATATCTTGAATTTCTTACATGTTCTCTTAATTGGTGATTTAATTTTATAGTATTAATTTCATGATATCTTTTAATTGTTTTATATTTCTTTTAGAATGAAATAAATGTTATCTTAATATCTAACTCCTCGCATGTTTTTAGGATTGGCTAATGGATAGTCTGGGCAAATAGGTAGTTGGTTACTTGGAATAAAATATTGCTACAATTACTTGTGAATTATTGTGCCAGGGAATGAATTAGGTAAATAATTAAAAAGAAAATGGTTATTTCGATAGGTTGCTTAGTAAAATATTATTTAACAAAAGATTTTAACTGAATAAACATTATTGAATTAAGTATTTAATTTTGTTGTAGATAAATGAACTAAATGAACTATGTATTTAGTTAAAGTAAATCGATTTTGATGGTTAATTAAGTTTTAGGGTTCACTAAAGGAGATAAGTGATTCTACATTTACATAGTTCTTTTACTTGAAGGTTAAATGATAAAGTTATTTTTAAGTGAGGATAAATCCGAGGTTCATAGGTTAATTAATTTAAATGATACTGATTAAATGTTAAATGGTTTTACCTTTTTTGTTATCTAATGAGTCTGTGAATAATAATTATTTACCAAACTACTATGTGAAATAATTTATTAGTATCATCACCTTAGGATTATAATAAAGTTGTAATTTATAGAATTGTCATCTTAGTATTACATTTTAAAGTTATAATTAGGATTCATATTAAACAGTCGATGGAGTTGGTTATCTTATAAACGATATAGTTATGTTAAATATAATTATTTGTAGTAAATACTCTTTTAATTAAATTAAGTGGATACCTTAAAGTAAGTGATAAGAACGTTGAAATAATGCCTAAATTAAAGGAATGTCTTTATGGTTATAAGGTGTGAGTGATTGTTGTTTTAAACAAAGTATTTTGATTATTGGTTTAAGTGTTATGTAATTGATGGGTGTGATGTGTGGGATATTTATGGAGATGTCTCGATGGCCTGTTCATGGTAAGTGTTTTAAGATAGTGTTCATGGTAAGTGTTTTAAGATAGTGTTCATGGTAAGTGTTTAAGATAGTGTTAGTGATTGTTTTAATTTGTGTTTGGAAGAGTATGCTTGAGAATTAGTGTCTTGTGGCTTATAACATCAGATTATATCTTCACTTTGCAATATTGTGATATCCTTAAATGATGAAAATGTTTGATCATTAGAATAATGTTCTTTTTAGATGGTTTCAAGTTACTTCTTATTGAATGAATGGATATATTATATTTGAATTAGTGGTTTTATGTATTGTCTCGATAGGTCCTTTCAATGTGACTTTTCGTGAGCTGATTTTGAGTTAGGGACTTTCTCTCATTTAACTTACATTTCTATATGTTTTCTTTTGCTCTCTACCTAAGTGGTAATTTGGTTAAGGTTATCTTTGTCATGATTGACAGTTCTGCTTGAGTTGTTAATGAGTCAAATTGAAAAGTTCTTGAGTTATGGGTATTCCGAGAGGAGAAAATAGAGGTTTCCCTTGGATTCTCGATTTAGTTCGTATCGAAGTTGTTGGTGTTGTTGAGTGGAGTTGTTGATCTTTTTTTTGGTGTATTTTCTCATTATATTTATATTGGAAATAGTCCTTTGAAGTCTTGCAATTATTGCTGTCAGTTCTTTGATGGGGAAACCCTAGTGTAACTTTATGAGAATCTTCTAGAGGTTTATTTTAATATTGGTTAATGTTCCTCCTTTTATGTGCCCTTGTTGTGGCAAGTGTTTTGGTTTCATGTTTTTGTAAGGGTTGTACATGAAACGTTGAGATTTTGATTATGTATTTATGGCAAGATGGGTAATGCCTTGCATGCTTCTCTGTTGTGATCTAATGTACTTGTTATATTGTACAACCCTTGGATTTGGTTTTTATGTTTTGAGTGTCTAGAGTGGGAGTGGCTCTAAGTGGGTGGTCGGCGCACAAAGGGGCGCCAGGATAGCCCTCGTTAGAGTGAAATTAAAAAAAGTGATAATTTAAATAATTAATTAGGGGGTGGGTAGAATCACATTAAAAGATAATTGTTATATTTACCTTTGAGTGCCCACCTGATTCACAAAGAGTTGAGAAGGCCGTGGTTGGCAAGATTGTTGCCTTGTCTCATATGAAAGGTTCTTGGTTCCGCATGAGCAACCCTATGGAGCGGTACCTTGAGATAGGAAGCCTGGATAACCATAGATGGAGGCGGCTCCTAGCGCTCGAGTTGCCTGGATAATTCGTCAGTAGACGGAGGTGGCACCTTGCGTTAGTGGTAGCCTGGATAATCCATGTTAAGCCATGCGATGACACTCTCCTCTAACACTCCTTCTTATGTTGTTTCTTTGGAAATCCTCTGGAAGTGGGTCTTTGTCTTGAATTGATGGATCATAGTTGTTTTAAATTGATTTATGGTTTTACCCTATTTTGATCTTCGGTGTATTCTTTGGTCTTGTGTAATCTTGTTGTTAAATTGGGTCTCGACCTTGTACTCTTATGGTACTATGATATGATGTTATTGAGTCGGTTAATGATCATCCTTTGGTTATTTGTTTGCTAGTTATTGCTTTGATTTATGTGATGAGATTTATGACTCTTGGATGTGGTTGATTATGTCATTGTAATTTCCTGAGTGTTATGATACTTTTGTATGACGTTGAGT
>VDFB02344388.1:0-23791 GCA_007258455.2 Sequoia sempervirens
TGCTTGATTGGCGATTACCCCTTGTGAAAGGGAACATTACATACACACCTAACATTTTAGAGGCATGGAATTTGATAAGCCCCAATTTAAAAGTGATTTGACAATAGTCTTCAATGGCACATGGAGGTTTGCTTTTTGGTTCCTCAACTCACAACAAATAGAGGGACGCTATGAGATCACTCAGCCATCGTTCAAATATAGTGGAATCTGAAAAGATTGAAAAAGAAAGGATGTCTAGGTTTAGAAAAAGGACATGGGGGCAAGGAAGTCCCATCCTTGACCTTTTTGACTTTTTGTCACAAAATTTTGAAATCAGTGGAAGTCTAACCTTCTAGTAATTTTTGAGAGAAGATTTTAGAGTCAGTGTTGCGGCGATGCCTTTCATCTAGCAACAAATTTTGTTTCACTTTTGATATTAGTCTAAAACTCAATGAGTGCAAATTTAAATTAATCTTATAGATGCTTGTTTTCCTCTTGGAGAACTCCTTGTATATCTTGTTTGGACAGCTCTTGATCTCTGCATAAAAGGGGAATTAAATGTTACAAATATGATGAAACTGAGGTCTTGAATTTATCTTGTGAAGATAAATGATGATATCTTTCTTGAAAAGTTAAACCTTACAACCTGAAGTAGTTTTTTTCCTTTTTTTCCCATCTGCTGCCCCCTTCTGATGCTATCATTTTTTATAAAACACACCAAAATTGAAATGGAAATCTTCCCCATGAATTTTTTAGAACCAATAATGAGTAGTGGTCTTAGATTTGGACATTTTTGAAGGTTTGGTACTGAGTAAACACAACTGATGGAACATCAAGTGCAATTGATCCAAGGTTCATATATTGACTATGCTTATCATTTGCAACCAGGCCAGGTGTTGCTTTTGTTAAGTTGAGAGACATAAAGTAAAAAGGCATTAGTTGGGATGGGTCACTAGATCGAGAACCATAGAAGATGATGAAAGGTTTTTGTAGCCAGTGGAAAAGGTTCTCTCTTTAACCAATGAAGTAAAAGACAAAAAACAAATTTAGGAGTGTCCTCAAGGGTCCTCTTTAACCAATGAAGTAAAAGACAAAAAACAAATTTAGAAGTGTCCTCAAGGGTCCATGTACCGGAAGTTGAGGAGAATGATAGGAAATCGAGCATATCACTAGGGCATTTTCTAAATGTGAGAAATCATGTTGTAATTGCATTTTCTATATGAAACAAATCACATTTTAAAATTGTTTCCAAGCAAATGAACATATTTATAGGAAATAGAGCAGATCACTTGGGTATTTTGATTTTCTAAATGTGAGGAATCATATTGTGATTGCATTTTCTATATGTGAAAAATCATATCTTAATTATTGCCAAGCAAATGAACATCTTTATAGCTCATGAATAAATTATTCATGATGGAATGAAAGCAATTTTTGGTCCTTTATAGAATTTTCCAACCCAATAGGGTTTCGACACAAAGATTTCTTGTATTTCTATTCAATGTAATCCGCAGCTCTTTTGTTATGCAAAATATTTAAGAAACTAGGATTTTCGTATAGTGTAATATGTAGTTTTCATTCACACAGAAAACAAAAACTCTGAACTCTAGTTGTTGTAATAAAGCCAAAGGTAAGAAGTATTTTTCATTATATATAGACGTAAGCATTATTATGTGCTATTGGACAATCTGTAAATCTTTGGAAAATGGCTTGACCCATCTTGCATAGATGGGCATATGTTCATTTCAGGGTTTATTTGACCAAGAGTTGCACCAACTGAAGTCTGGAAAAAATGAGGAATGGTGAGAGTGAAGACTTAAACTATTAGCTTACTGTAGATTGGAGAGAATATGCATGACACATTTGGGAGGGAGCTTTTACGCTGTATAGCATTTATTTAATAACGAACTGCCATCCGCGATCAAGTTAAAACTTTGGTCGGGACACAAAAGTAGAACAATACCGATTTTGATCCAGAATTTTCAGCACTCAAAATCCTCGGCAGAATATCATTTACAATTTTAACCCATTTCAAAGATAAATTAAGAATGAAAGAGAAATATAAGGCTTTTCAGCCTAATAAAGTAAGAAGGTCGAGGAGTTAGATCTGTCAAGTCTTGGAATCATCGATTCGGGTATTAGTGGAGGAAACATCACTTTCGGGCACTTTTACCCCGTAACCCACTTGGACTTATAATCACGGTCCCCGCCGCGATCGTACGGCAGAGCGACCACTCCTTCCGAAGAATTGAAGTTCAGGTAACCTTTAATGACTACCAAGCTGGACACTTAGTCTTTGTGATCCTACAAAACTAGTTTTCGTGCAATCGGCAATACTCAAACTAGGATGTAATTCGGTATCACGGTGAACTGACAGTGTAGTACAACAACTAAATGGTTCCTTACACTACTTTGGCCAAAGTGTTTTACGTTCATTGAAGAACATAGGTCATATGTCACATTCACTAGCCAGGTTCAACTTGACTTGAGGCTATCTTATTCTACGCGTAGGTTGGTCTATCGAGGTAGTCCGTACCCTAGACTTCCTACAACAATCTAACTACTAGAATGATGAACATTTAATCAAGATCTTACAACTAACGCCTTTATTTAGGATATTCTCATCCTAGGGATACAATAACTTGACTAAGTTATTTAGTATCTAGTTGTAGCATATAACTCGTAATGCTCTCGATTCAATCCTAGTAACTGGTAACTTATTTACAAGCATATGCTCTATATATGGAGCCATTATATACTATACAGTTTACTTTTCATTATCTAATGTAAAACGTACATTAAAGACAACAAAACCAAGAAAAGACTATATACATGAAACAATTATTTCACTACTTAACATATGTTAAGAAACTTTTCTTCTTTCCTATTCAATCCTAAGTAAAGTAGTTATTCAAACATTCTTCTTTTCAGTCATAAATGTGATTCAGAATTTTAACAGATTACTTAGAATAATAGAAACCTTGCAAAAGCAGGAATTAGCATGCCTGATAAGCTTTTCCAGTTGTTTGGAAGAGTCACTCCTTCTCTTGCCTTCACCCAGATGACTTCCAGCTGATTCTGTAACAAGTACTCAGCACAGCAACCTGGTAATTCCTTACTACTGATCTCTACTCAGAGATTATTTCTCTCAATTCAACCAGATAGATTTAACAGCATAAACTTAATAACTTTCTTACTACTGGCGAACTTTCTCTTAGCTTCAGAATGCTCTAAACAATATAGTAAAATCTTGATTGTGAATTCGTGAGAATATGAATGACATTTCCAGGTATTTATAGGGTTGCCATTTGAACTGTTTCCTTCTTCTATGGCGCCAGTTCTGCCAGCAAGGTTTAGAATGTTTCAAATTAAAAACGTGTTGCATTAAGGCGAGGGTTTCGACCTCCATTTTTGACAGCAATGACGTTTTAACCGAATTCGAAATTGCTTAGTCTTCAAAATCGTGACAGCTCTTATTCTGGTGCGTTTTTACTGCTAGGTTAATTGCCAAGTTTTATTATATGACTTTTTCATAGTTCCAATGGCGTCCACATTTCGTTTTGCTTGTTAAGCAAGATTTCAGTCGGCCATTTACAGACGCCTAGCCCTATTCGCGCGACTTCTCTGCGCGTTTTACTTTTCCTTCTGCTATTTTCACGTTTTTGCTTCTTTATTTCGAATTTCTTTTATCTCTTTTAACATTTCAATAAAGTTCAATACAATTGTGACGCATTTGCTCATGGCCCAAAATTGAAGCTTAATAATTCTACGCAATGAAGTATCTTAATACTTAGAGAAAAATCGCGATTTTATTCTCTTCTATGATTTAGTCTTATTTCATAAAAATAAAATGTTTAATTTACATTTCATTTGATTTGTAAATCTTTTATTTAAATATATTTTATATATTCTATTAAAATATTTATATAATATAGTTTTTGTATAATTATTTAAATTATCAATTTAAATAACATCGTATACATTTATAAACTATATTATATTTATATTTTAATATAATATTAAATATATAAAAATACTTATCTTTATACCTATACATATATATACATTTACATTATATGTCTATATACTGTGAACCAGTCAATACTATATGTAAACCTGTATATGTATATATATGTATATGTATAATTTCAGAGGCAAAATATCGTTATCATTTATACATTCATTCATCATGTTAGTTGAGGGTATGTATACTTGTATATATATTTATATATATATACTATACGTATAAGTATTCATAAATACACTTATATCGACGCACACGTATGGCATATCCATCTGCTTAATACGTTTGTATCGACATGAATGTACTTATGGGTACTTGTACATATCGTATTCGTATGTATATATGTACAAATACACATATCCACCTCTAACCAGAACTTATTACTTATAAGGTTATATTGGCAAGCATCACTTGTTTACACATTCATAAGAAGACACGACTCCTAATGATACTAGACAAGCCTACGGATGACTTACCTTTAACCAGAACAATGACTTAGCTTACTCAGTTCTAAGGTTTGTGTGTATGTCCAGTTGGTATCCATTACTGTTTACCCGACCAAGTTCTTCCCCGAGTGATATCTCTCCTCTGTCTCGAGGTACGAACCTGTTTCCTGCAAATCATGACATGACAACGGAAGTCATTTGCTCAAAACCAAGGTAATATACATTAAGCATCGTAGAAAGTTAGAACAACATTATTCCATAACTCAATATGCTAATTCCATTCAAGAATGACGTTTTAACCGAATTCGAAATTGCTTAGTATTTAAAATCGTGACAGCTCTTATTCTGGTGCGATTTTACTGCTAGGTTATTTGCCAAGTTTATCATATGACTTTTTCTCAGCTCCAAAGGCGTCCAGATTTCGTTTTGTTTGCCAAGCAAGAGATTAGTCGGCCATTTTCAGACGCCTGGCCCTAGTCGCGCGAATTTCCTGCGCGTTTTTCCTTTTTCTCTGCCATTTTTACGGCTAGGCTTAAATTTCGAATTTTTTCTCAATAACATTTTAATAAAGTTCGATATTACTATGACGCATTTGCTCATGGCTCAAAATTGAAGCTTGATAATTCGACGCCATGAAGTATTTTAATACTTAGAGAAAATCACGATTTTATTCTTTTCTATGATTTAGTCTCACTACTTAAAATAAAATGTTTAGTTTACATTTCATTTGACTTGTAAATCTTTTATTTAAATATATTTTATATATTCTATTAAAATATTTATATAATATAGTTTTTGTATAATTATTTAAATTATTAATTTAAATAATATCGTATACATTTTTAAACTATATTATATTGATATTTTAATATAATATTAAATATATAAAAATACTTATCTTTATACCTATACATATATATACATTTACATTATACGTTTATATACTGTGCACCAGTCAATACTATATGTAAACCTATATATGTATATATATGTATATGTATAAATTCAGAGGCAAAATATCGTTATTATATATAATTCATTCATCATGTTAGTTGTGGGTACGTATACTTGTATATATATTTATATATATACTATACGTATAAGTATCCATAAATACATTTATATCGACGCACACGTATGGCATATCCATCTGCTTAATACGTTTGTATCGACATGAATGTACTTATGGGTACTTGTACATATCGTATTCGTATGTATATATGTACAAATACACATATCCACCTCTAACCAGAACTATTACTTATAAGGTTATACTGGCAAGCATCACTTATTTACACATTCAGAAGAAGACACGACTCCTAATGATACTAGACAAGCCTACGGATGACTTACCTTTAACCAGAACAATGACTTAGCTTACTCAGTTCTATGGTTTGTGTGTGTATGTCCAGTTGGTATCCATTACTGTTTACCCGACCAAGTTCTTCCCCGAGTGATATCTCTCCTCTGTCTCGAGGTACGAACCTGTTTCCTGCAAATCATGACATGACAACGGAAGTCATTTGCTCAAAACCAAGGTAATATACATTAAGCATCGTAGAAAGTTAGAACAACATTATTCCATAACTCAATATGCTAATTTCATTCAAGAATTACATCAATGGAAGCATCAGATAATGAGACAATCATTTAGGACACATTCAATTGATCACAAGAACAATTCAATTTATTTAACAGAAAGATCCAAACATTTACAATGCACTTCCTATGCAGTAGTAGCTATACAATCGGGGTGTAAATAATTGCTACTGGATATGAATGTTGTATCTATAAATTAGGGGCCCTAATGGTATGCTAGGAAATGTGAATACTTATGCGTGCTGTTTGGTTTGACACCTTTCACTTCAGCAATAAGTTTGTATCTACAATGCTTTTCTATATGGGCTTTAGCCTAGAATGAGGTATGACAACCCGGATGGATTTAATGGTTAGTTTACTAGTTCTTTATCGAACCCGTGGTTCTCTGTTCAAACCCTAATTGATTTTTTTGTCGTTTTTGCAATTTTTGGTTTTTTGTGATTTTGAAGGTTTTTTGACAATAATGTAAAAATGCGATTTTGCTTATAAATGCAAATAAATTCAAATAAATTCTAGAAATCAATATAGGCCTAGTTTTTTGATCATAGATGATAGGCGTTGCATTACATTTCACTTCCAAGAATTTTACAATAGCCAGTTGCAGAGTATGAAGGAAATACAGATCATTAAATGAGAAAAACCTGATTTAAAATGGCGGCTGCAGCTGATTAAAGAATGTACGGCCAGAATGAATGAAGGTTCCTCTGAGCTCCAAAACCAACGCACAAACTTAGTTGACCAAAGCGCCCAATAATCCCAAGCCAGAAGCTGAGAAGGGGAGGCGTTCCTCTGAGAATGAATATGTACGGCCCCTGCTGGTACGGCCTGTACAGCAGCAATAATGACAGTACGGATTCCTTGAAACTCGTGCCAAAACAATGATGGATGATGATGGATGAAGTCGCCTCTGAAAAGTGGTCAATATCTCTGCTGAACTCGATGAATCTCTGTCTGATTAACTGATGATGCTCAATCTGTGATTTCTGGATGAAATCACCAAGTGCAATCTTCAGCTGGTATCTCACAGCCTCAGTATGCCTGATCTCTGAAGAGGTTACGTTCTCCAGAAACGATGTTTGCCAGAAACCCTAGGGTTTGCAAACTCCAAAGCTCAGATGCTCAGAAGACAAAATTGAATAATAAACTTGATAGTTCGATTTTGCCTTGGGAAGAACAATATATTCTTCTTTGAAAAGTTCGACCTAATTCTCCATTAAAATAATCATTTAAATTAATGATTTAATTTTCACTTTGGACTTAGGAGAATTTATTTAATTATTGGCGTCCCTTTTTAATGAGCATTAAATACTCATTAAATCACCTTTTAATAATATAATATAAAGTATAATTAAATACTTTATAACTTAGCCAAATAATTAAATATTTTAATATTTCAATAAAGTGACTTTATAATAAAGTCAAATTATTAAATATTTAATAACTCAGTAATTACTCCTTATTTCTCCGTCAAATCAAACAATTACTGAACCAGGTTGAATCTGAGCTAAATCACTGCACCAGGTGCCCTGCCCGAAATAGCAGCTTCCGTCTGACCTAACTTTCTAAAAATAGAAAGTTCTCTGAAAAAGACTTCTTCGAAGATTCTTGCCATGCCCAAACTCCGACAATTTAAACCGAGCTAACCAACACCGAAAGCAACCGCCAAAAGGGATCCTCAACACCTGCCCTACGACCGTAAATGATAGGCTAACTCGCTACCAAATTGTGGCCGATTTCATAGGATGGGGACATGATACCCGCTTCTCCCCTCGAAATTGCTTTGTCCTCGCTAATCTCAACTCGATGTCAGAAAATCGCCTTCCTCTGACTCCCATGTAGCATCCTCAACTAGAAAATCTCTCCACTTGACCAGATATTCCCTGATCACACGCCTCCGAAGGTGTCTCTCTCTCATATCAAGGATGGCCTCAGGTACTAATATCAGTTTCCCTTCATCATCAAGGGGTGGCAAAACTGGAGAGGGTATAACATGCTGACCCAATGCCTTTTTCAGGCGAGAAACGTGAAATACATTATGGACCTTTAAGTATCACCGGCAAGTCCAATCATAAGCAACCTTCACTGTCACAACACTTAAATGGACCATAGTAGCGTAGGTTTTAGTTTCTTCAACACTCTTCCAAGCAGAGTAGATCGACACGATATTCTACCGCAACATGAGGTACACCATATCACCCACCTCAAACCTGCGCTCAACCCTCTTCTGATCAGCATACTGCTTATGCTGATTCTGTGCCTGCTGGATATTGTCTCGGAGAGACCTCAAGATGTCTTGCTGACTCTGCATCATATCACCTGCACTCGGCACTCTGCTATCGCTCAAAATCAAATCCAGAAGATTGGGCGCCTCATACCCGTATAATGCCATGAAGGGGGTCATCTGTATCGTCATATGGTGAGTCGAATTATAACAATACTCGCACAAGTAAATCCACCTCACCCAAGCTCACGACTAGCTATACACTGTTAGGGAAATAACCTTTCCACCCACTTATTTACAATCTCTGTCTGTCCATCTGTCTGCGGATGGTAGCTGGTACTCGGTGTCAGTTCGGTCCCACAAAGCCTGAACAACTCCCGCCAAAAGTTGCTCATGAACCGACTGTCTCTATCGCTGACTATCGTCCGAGGTAACCCATGCAGCCGGAATACCTCTCTGAAAGAACAACTCTGCAGTCTGCGATGCTGTGAAAGTAGTCGTAATCGGGAAGAAATGGGCGTACTTAGTCAACCGATCGACCACTACATAAATGCAATCTTTACCCTGGGCTTTCGGCAAACCCGCGATAAAGTCCATAGATAAACACTCCCACTTCCTGTCAGGTATCGGAAGTGGCTGGAGTAATCCAGCAGGATAAGTGTGCTCCTGCTTGTTCTGTTGGCACACAGAACACGCACGGACATACTGCAAAACATCAGTTTTCAGCCCTTTCCAAGTAAACCGTTCCCGAACCATTTTGTAAGTCTTGTAGTATCCAGGATGGCCCGCCATAGGAAGGTCGTGAAAGGCTCTCAAAACTGTAGTCCGTAACTCAGAGTCAGGAACCAAAAGAATCCGCCCTTTGTAAATGATCAAGTCATCTACAACTGTATACCTGTCGTCCTGCTCTGTCCTGTCAACGATGCTAGAAGCCCATGGGTTCTTAGCATATTCTGCAATGATCCGATGCCTCCAATCCTCTGTAATCTGTGCTAAGGCATTCAACTGGGGTCTACGAGACAAGGCGTCAGCTACTATATTCTGCTTCCCCTTAATGAAAGTAATGTCGAAGTCATATGACTGCAGTTTACTGACCCATTTCTGCTGCCTCTCGTTCAAGTCTCGCTGTCCAAGGAAATGTTTTAGGCTGTTATGATCTGTACGAACACTGAATTTGCTGCCTACCAAGTACTGCCTAAACTTAGCCAATGCATGCATAATGGCTAACATCTCCTTGTCATATATACTGTAAAATCTCTCAGGACCCCTGAGTTTCCTGCTCTCAAATGCAATCGGCTGACGCTCCTGCATCAAAACGGCACCAATGCCCTCTCCTGAAGCATCACAGAATAAATCAAATGACTTCGAAAAGTCAGGCAATGCTAGCACCGGACATGAAGTCATGATCACCTTAAACCTGTCAAAGCACTCCTGGCCTGTGACCACTGGAAGCCCCCTTCTTCGTCAAGTCAGTAAGGGGTGCGGCGTGACGTGAGAACCCGCTAACAAATCTCCTGTAGAATGCACACAACCCAATGAAACCTCTGAGCTGCGTAAGGTTCTCAGGTACCGGCCAGTCAACAATAGCTCGGACCTTTTCAGGGTCCATACTCACTCCCTTGGCACTGATGATGTGCCCTAGATATAACAACTCCTCCATGCCAAGCTCGCACTTGGATTCCTTAGCATAGAAAGACTCATCTGCTAAGATACCCAAGACTGTGTCCAAATGAGCCAGATGCTCCTCCCATGACCTGCTATAAACCAAAATGTCGTCGAAGAAGACTAACACAAATCTCCTCAACTGAGCACTGAAAACCCTGTTCATAGTTGCCTGAAAGGTGGCAGGTGCATTGGTTAACCCGAAGGGCATAACCAAGAACTCGAAGTGACCGCAATGACACCGGAAAGCGGTTTTCTCAATGTCCTGCTCCCTCATCTGTATCTGATGGTACCCTGATCTCAAATCAATCTTCGTAAAGAAGACTGCACCATGCAACTCATCTATCAGCTCATCAATGCGCGGAATGGGGTACCTATTCTTGATGGTTCTTTTGTTGAGCTGCCTGTAATCGATGCACATCCGAAGGGATCCATCCTTCTTCTTCACCAATACAACCGATGAAGCAAAAGGGGATTTGCTAGGTCTGATATGACCCATAGCCAACAACTCATTAATGGTCTTTTCTATTTCATCTTTGAGTCGTTTCGGATGGCGGTAGGGAGTAATCATAACGGGCTTTGCGCCCTCCTCCAACTCAATAATGTGCTCTGTACCTCTATCTGGAGGCCTACCAGGTGGAATATCACTAAACACTTTGGAGTGTTTAGTCCTCAGAATCTGTATGTCAGGGTGGTACTCACCCTTCTGCGGCTCCTGCTGGGCTGGCATCAACATGCACTCAGCCGCCCAGTCAACCATATCATGACGAATGAGCCTCTCCATCCGCCTGAATGAAACCATCCTAAGATTACTGTCCCGTATTGCCTTGATGACATGTGGTCTTCCGTCAACCTTAAATTTCATCTCCATGTCCCGTAGGTTGAGCGTGAACTCACCCAAATCATGTAACCATGCCATCCCTAGTACCACATCTGTATCACCCATATTAACAACATAGAATTCAGTCTTGAATTCATAGTTGTTCAATCTCATCGGCAGATCAGTAATCTTTCTGTCGCACCTGAGAGTGTATCCGTCAGCTACCTTGACTCGGATACCCTCAAAAGCCTCTGTCTGGATACCACGTCTCTCCACTAAACGTGCATCAATAAAATTATGTGTCGCACCCGTATCCAATAAAGTAATCACCTTCTGACCTGCTAAGAGCCCACGGAGTCGAAATGAACCATCTCTCTGAAGACTAGTCAGATGGGCTTCCTGTAGCTTCCTTCCACCTTCATGTTCATTCTCATTTTCGGACTTCTCATCATCTGAAGGCTCGGAATCAGCTTGCTGGTCTGACAGATCAGATTGCTCTTCGCCCTCATAATACCACTCCATTTGGTTATTTTTGACTTTCGGACGAAGTGGGCATATGTGCTTTTCATCATAGGGTGCCTTGCACCAGAAACACAACTTCTTCTTACGTAATTCGTTCAAAGTTTCTCTGTCAAACGGGGGTGCATTCTGTCTCTTAGGATCCTGTTGATCCTTCCTCCTGTCAAAGGGTCTATTTCTGTCATTGTTTCTATCGAAAGGCCTGTTGGGTCTCGTGTATGGAGTGGACCCTGAATTGAACTTGCTGCGAGGTGCGGCAAGTTCCATGCTGCGTGCCTTCCGCATGGCCTCCTGAAGTGTGGGAGGGTCAAAAGCCTTGACCCAACCTCTCATGGGTTCTGTCAAACCCTCAACAAATAAGATAATGAGTCTCCTCTCTGAAATGCCAGTCACCATGACGGCCACTCTCTGAAACTCGCCAATGTATGCTTCCAGACTACCAGTCTGTCTGAGCTGAGCCAACTCTCTGAAATACAACTCTGGATCCTTCCTATCAAATCTCTCTATCAATCGGCTCGTGAACTCCTGATAGGTATTAACCGCATGATGGCCTAACGTGTACATGCCGTGGTGCCACCAATCATGCGCTACTCCGTCCAGATGTAAAGTGGCAAATTTAATTGCCTCATCCTCCTGCATAGGTCTAAGTGACAGATAGTTGTCCAATTTCTGGACCCATGACCTAGCTGATGTCTTCTCTGACCCATCAAAATATGGCAGTGTAATCTTGCTCACAGCATATTGTAAATCCCTATTCACCTGTGGCTGCTGCTGCTGATGCTGCGGGGGTCTACGATCAAATCTACCTCCTCCTCTGGGTTTATAGACATCTATAAACTCATGAAATGTAAGTGCCTGCCGGATCTCAGGCGCTAAAGACATGTACTCGCCATGAAATCTCGTCAAGTCTGCCACCGACATGCCGTTCTGTGGCTGGAAGTCCTGATGATGCACCTGATGCTCTGCCCCTGGAGTCTGAGGTGGAGTATCTCTGGGTAAGAAAGTAGGCTGGCCTGGCCTACGCTCCTGATAGATCGGTAACGGCTGCCTAGGAGCTGATGCCAATGGCTGATCCACTGGAGTGGTCCCGCTCGTCAGTCCAATCTGTATGAAATGAGGCTGTGTGGGCGTACACTGCCTAATAGTACCCATCAGCTGCGACATCATATCCATCATGTTGTCATGTCTCCGTCTAAACTCCTCATCAGTAATGTCACCCTCTGCATGTGCCTTCCCTGGATCCCTGCGAGTCTCTGAGGAAGTCTCACGATCTGCCATTAGGGTTGCAACACTGTTTTCACTACCGTCTGAACTGGATCTGTGAAAACCAAGCACTCCTGATACTGTCTGACCTTCTGGAATCGGAGGACCTGTCCAGTCTTCGTCTTTGCCTGTCCCTACACCTCTGGTATACTGAATAATGTCTTGGTTCATAAAAGGCAACCCAGAAATGCACTGTATTCTGAATAATCACTGAAAAAGCACAGGATGGCAGGAGATCTGTGCTCTGATACCACTGTCAGAACCCTGGTGGTTCTCAAATTGAAACCCTGATGGATTTTGGTTTGTTTTGCAAGTTTTTCGTTTTTTTGTAATTTTTGAGGTTTTCAGGCAAATAATGGAAATTGCGATTTTACTGAGAAAATGCTAGAAAAATCTAAATAAATTCTAAACACATGAAATTACTCAGATCTTGCTCAGAGAACTTAGGCGCTTCATAATATTTCACTTCCAGACAATTTACAATAGCCAGATACTGAATATGAAGGAAATACAAATTATTTTAATAAGAAAAACCTGATTTCTTCAAGTGGCGGCTGCAGCAATATGAGGAAGGTACGGCCACATGAATAAAGAATCTCCAGGCTCAGAAATCGATGCACAACCCTCAGTTGACCAGGGCGCCCAACATTCAAACACCAGAAGCTGATGAAATGAGGCGTTGCTCCAGAAGAATAAAAGTACGGCCTTGCTGGTACGGCCTGACAGCAGCAATTAATGAAGTACGGCCTTTGGAATTTGTGCCCCAGTCTCTAATAAATGATCTCTGATAGATTCGCCTTTACTTCCAGATGAAGTTCTCTGTAAATCTCTGATAAAATGAATGGATAAGCTCAGTCTGTGACTTCTGGATGAAATCACCAAGTGCAATCTTCAGCTGGTATCTCACAGCCTCAGTATGCCTGATCTCTGAAGAGGTTACGTTCTCCAGAAACGATGTTTGCCAGAAACCCTAGGGTTTGCAAACTCCAAAGCTCAGATGCTCAGAAGACAAAATTGAATAATAAACTTGATAGTTCGATTTTGCCTTGGGAAGAACAATATATTCTTCTTTGAAAAGTTCGACCTAATTCTCCATTAAAATAATCATTTAAATTAATGATTTAATTTTCACTTTGGACTTAGGAGAATTTATTTAATTATTGGCGTCCCTTTTTAATGAGCATTAAATACTCATTAAATCACCTTTTAATAATATAATATAAAGTATAATTAAATACTTTATAACTTAGCCAAATAATTAAATATTTTAATATTTCAATAAAGTGACTTTATAATAAAGTCAAATTATTAAATATTTAATAACTCAGTAATTACTCCTTATTTCTCCGTCAAATCAAACAATTACTGAACCGGGTCGAATCTGAGCTAAATCACTGCACCAGTGCCCTGCCCGAAATAGCAGCTTCCATCTGACCTAACTTTCTAAAAATAGAAAGTTCTCTGAAAAGACTCTCTCGGAAGATTCTGCGAAGGCCCAAACCTGACACACTGCAAACTGGAGCTAACCAACACTGAGCAACTGCCAAAAAGGATCCTCTGAACACTCCTGTCAGCCTACGAGGATCAAATGATAGGGTAACCTCGTCACCAGCTGTGCTGACTAGGATGGGGACATGACAAGATCCTCCAACATAGTTGAAATGATGAGAACGGAGGAAGAATAAATATAACATAAGGATTATCGCCTTTTCTCTTGCTATAGGTGCATCCTATCTTAGTTGCGGAAAGACGGCTAATGTGTGAATGAACGGCCCAGACAGGTATGTACAGGAACTACCGAACTTAAGTATTAGGTTTGCACATGTCTGGTTATTGTGATGAAATGTGACAGAACATAGTAGAATAAGAATACAGTAATTACTTTGCATAGTGTATTAAGGAAAGTATAAAATGCATGTAATATGGGTAATAAGGAATGAATAACGCATTTACTTTAAATAACGTGGCTGTAGCTATTTCGGGTAATAATATCCACTACCAAATTATGGACTTTCTCTTCAGTCATAAGGGTAGGGAATTGAATAGGCATTGAGGAATGCAGAGACTAGGATACCTTCAAGGTAGGCCACCCTCTGTAGTCAGGCCGCGGTCTGTCACTGGGGGCCAAGAGGGTCGTTACAGCAGGCGTTGTAGACTGCTCTCGGGCTGAGAAGGTTATCACTAAGGGCATTCTCATGTATATTCACTTCCTCTTCACCTATGAATGTTGGAGCAAAGGAGCAGTAATTTGGAGTGTTCTACAAATGTGTTAATCTACTCAAACAAGTAATAACTGGTATATAAAATTACATGTCTTCCATAATAAAAGGGATAAAGGAATGTTTTAATGTTGCTTCATTACAATTAAATTAATGTTTACTTCGATTACTATTCTTAATTTTTATGGAATATTGAATTTCATAGGTCATTTCTTAAATATCCTAAAGGGTATTGAATTTCGGTGTACATGAATCCACCTTCTCGATTGTCAGACAGCATACTTCATTCAAGTGTATTTGTAATTGATTGTACACCCTATAACTTGTGATTGTATTTGAGTGTATACTCATCGATTGTGTTTATTTGAGTGTATACTTTATGACTCGTGATTGAATTTGTATTTTGGGTGTATACTCTAACTTTTTATTGATATTTGAGTGCATACTTGTATTTGAATTTGAGATGTATTTGTATTCGAGTGTATACCCTCTGACTTTGTACTTGTATGCTTTGCGACTTTGAATTCAAGTGTATACTTCATAATGATGTATTCGAGTGTATACTCTATGGCATTCTATTTGTTGTGACTTGTATTCAAGTGTATGCTCTATGACTTACATGCATTCATACGTATTCTTTGTGACTTCCTGCACTCGTGCACATACTTCATGTTTTACCAGACTTATGGTATTTTGTTTCTTGGATAACATCTTACATGATCATTTCATGACTGATGCACTCTTATACATGACTACTCCATTCCTAAGTGTATGCTTGTGTTTGTGAAGTTCATGCCTTGTATGTAATTGTTTCTATGTCCACTCTAATGAATGTTTCATATTATGTATCTTTCCATTTTTTGAATGAATGATATGCTTATATTCCATGCATAGAAGTAAATTTGAGTATACTTGAACGCTCTACATATTCATGCCTTAAGTAATGACTAAATGCTTCTCGCTCCATGTGTGTGATTTCTCTATGTATGCTTCTTATTAGAGTGTATCTACATTGCTTCCTACCTTATGAGTATTTACGCATTGGATACCTTGTCTAAGCTTATGTGCTTTATAATTACATGATTTAGATGCCTTGTGTGTAATTTATTGCTCGTTGCTTCTATGAGAATTTGCCTCATATTGAGTGTCTTACTCCATGTATTCATGTGTATTTGTATGCTTCATGTGTAATCTATGATTATGCTCTATACATGTATTCATGTTTGCTTCATGCTTATATCTTGTATACATTTATGGCTAATACATTCAACATGACTGCTGTAGGGATAACTTCCTGATGTGTCTTTCAAGATTTGGTATGTTTTCAGCATGTCTACTCCTTTTTCATGCGTACTTGGTGCTTTATATATTCAAGTGTATACTTCCTGAATACTTCATGCCTCATGTATTCGAGTCTATGTCCCATGGTCCATGTATTTGTTCAAGCCTGTACTTCATGCTTTACTGCTTATGTGTATTTAAATGCGTGATTCAGATCTTATGAGTGTACCTCATGTCTTACATACTTGCTTTATGCCCGATGTGCTTTAGCATGTTTACTGCATGTGTATATTTCTGTTATGTATGTTCTATTTCTTGAGTATATACTTCTGATTGAACATGTATATTTCTTCGAGCGTATTTGCATACCTTGAATGTATTGACATGCCTTACTTGTAATTCCTTAGTGTATGTATCATATCTTGCGAGTGATTATGTGTTTGCTATATATTTAATGTGCCTCCCATGTGATTATTTCCATGGAAGCTTTATGTGTGTCAAGATTTTTTTCCCTTCATACATGAGTGTTCTCTTAATACCTTGAATAGGCTTCATAACATGACTTATGTGTTTACCAATGTTCTCTCGTGCTTCATATGTTACTAGCTTCCTTTCTGATGAGATTGTGGCTTACATTGTCTTATGTGCCTACCTTGTGACCGTTTCAAGTATGACAATTTTGCTCCATGTGTGGTATGTCTTCAACATGAGTGATATGTGTACCTATTGTACGTCATTCATTGCTACATGTTTGAAATATTTTCTCTAAATTTGATGTGTATTCATGTGTGCACTCCATGTTGTATGTGTATACGTCTTATATACTCTATACTTTACACATGTCTTTGTCTTGTGCATGCATGTAACAATGCTTAATATTTGTATGTATCTGTGCTTTATGCTTCATGCCTTTTTGCTCATTATGATTCTTATAATGTTGACCAAAATGTTTATGCTCAGCATAAACTCATACACCCTACCTTATACGTACTTGTGTGTGTGAATTCATGTCTTATCATATGCTTGGTATACTTTGTGTTTGCATAATTCATGCCTTATATGTATTGTTAGTATCTGTTGAAGTGAAAGATGTTGGAACTGTGATTGCTTGAGGACAAGCAATCTTGGGCCGAGAGGACTGTCATGTCCCCAAAATCGTGACACTAAAAAAAGATTAACCAAATGAGTATCGTTATGATTATAATTGTCAAAGACAATATTA
Source organism: Sequoia sempervirens (assembly GCA_007258455.2). Lineage (NCBI taxonomy): Eukaryota > Viridiplantae > Streptophyta > Pinopsida > Cupressales > Cupressaceae > Sequoia > Sequoia sempervirens. The sequence goes on from VDFB02344388.1 coordinate 17,256, forward strand.
TAGTCATAAACATTAATTAACATCCTAAATATTAAAATGATATTATCATTATTAAAATATTATGAAGATTGGAAATATATAACATTAAATAGTCTTATAATTGTCAAATATAAATATATATAAATCGAAGATAAGACGCATATAATTATAAATAATATTATAAATATAAAAATGATTTAAATAAATCATTATGAAGTAATAGATATTAAAATATATGAAATTTGAAATAATATTCAAGAAACTAATAATAAATCATAATTATAAAAGAGCGATGAACATTGATAAAAAGGCATGCTAAGGAGGCGTGTCTCTCTGCCTCGTTGGGTATAAAAAGGGAAGTTTATCAGCGCTAGCAAAGGGAGGAGAATGGGGGGGTTGTCATTGTAAGACATGATCATCCTAAGAGACGCGTACCTGCTAATGAAGGGAGATATAAAGTAGAAAATAGGAAAGAAGAAAAGGAATAGATCAAGGGTGACGTGCCATTTCATTACTATTTGATATTGGGTGAATGTATAGCATTGTCGTGATGGAAGCCGACGTTAGTATAAGATATTGGGGAAATGTCTTGGGAAAGAACTGGCGACCTGATTTCATACCCGTTCTATCAAAGATCCCAAGCACATAATAAGTATCACAGCCTTCGTGTATTTCTACTGACGCAAGAACAGGGGAGGAGCATACAACCAGAGGTACTCTACGCCAGGGATGTCGATACTAAACAAGTCAATGTTGGGACGTTATGGCATGACGCAGCCTCTAAATTAAATAAATGATTATGATAAGCCAACTCACTTTCCGCTGCCTGGGACTATTGGTGTGACCATCGATAATTTCATTTGGGAGCTTTCGCATCATTCAAAGACAAAAAAAAATAGATATTTACGGTATCAAGACAAGTCGCAATCAATCTGTATGTTTGGACGCTTGATAATTACAAGCTCCACCTCGTGGATCGTGGTATTGATCAAGTTAGATAAAGAACGGATATGTTCCGGGAGGAAAATTCATGGTTTCACCTGAAGGTGTTGACTATGGTAACAAAGCCTAAAGGAATAAAGGTATATTTCGGCATGTTATGTTTTGTGCGAATATATTGGGATGGATAAGTATTTAGGAAGACAATTGATGATCATACACTTATATATATATATATATATATATACACACACTAAGGGCCATAGATATGTCATAGATGGCAGAACACATACAATGTATGCATTATATAGGTATACATAATATGCGTATTAACGACTATCCAATAATAATGCTTGTAGCAATTGCGGGACCCTAACGATTCTAATGTCTCTTTGAGAAAACTTTGAATGTAAAATTTAGGGCTAAGGACTCCACTAGAAAGGGGTCATTACAAACTCCAACTAGACCCTCTATACCATCCATCAGCCCTACGAGGGTCGCATAATAGGCTAACTCTTACGAACTCGATTTTCGCCAAAAATGGGGACATTACACTTTATTATATAGGCATATTAAATGATATAAAGTCAAATAATGAAAGTCATTGTTTTGAGTGCCCAAGTGAAGATTTAATATAAAGTCACAACAAAAGCACATATATTTTATTATATTTAATGATTTAATTGCTCATGGGAAATCATGCCATTTGGGAGGTGATATAAAAGGCTTTCAAAAAGCAAAAACATTCATTCAATATTCTACACTTGAAATTATTTTGTTGTTTTGGAATTTGGAGAAGAAAACCAGGGTTTTGCTTCAATCTGATCTTGGAGAACGTTCATTCTCTCAAATTCTTGCATCCCATAGGTGTGAAATATCACCCAAAGGTTGCAGTCACTAGGTGGCTTTCATCTAGAAGTCACATTGAGCATAATGAAGAGTTTATTTTAGGGTTTTGTGAAGATTATTGTCTAAAATCAGAAGTATACCTATTGTTGTTTTCTTTAATTGCTGATTGCATTCCGTTGGGCCGTACAAACGCTAATAGTTGGGTCATACAATCTCCTTTGCTCGGCATGGGGTTTTCTTGGCTGAAATGCTTATGATATGTGCATCATTTCTCTTTCATTGGGGGCGGCTAAGATAAAGGTCTCAATCTGCATTCATTTGAAAGTGGAGAAATCAATATATGAAGCTAGGCATCCATTAATGGAGGTTTCCAATTTGCTGATATGATAGTTTCAGACCTACAAATAAAAGCTTTGGCTCTCGGGTATGATTGATATTATAATTTCTGAAGTATCAATAAAATATGAATTGAAAGTTTATTAGATTTACTTCAGTTTTTCTCTTGTTTTGCATTTGTCAATATTCTTCATTGCATTACCTATCAAACATTCTTGAAAACACTGAAAAACTCAAAACAATCATTAAACCAGTTCAAACCAAACAGGCAGATTTGTTAGCAAATATCTCAGATCAAGGTGGAATATTTCAAGTTTTGACTCACTCACTATTTTTAATAAGTACTATATTTAGCAACTGGTCTTAGCAACAATGCAATACACAGTTTCTTGTTTGGGCAATGAGTGGCAATTGTCAGGTGAGCTTTAATGTTTTGCACCAGTTTGATGATGTGGAGGATTTACTATTTTTCGCAATTGCTATTTATAGTAAGTCTATTTCAGTAACTGGTCCTAGCCTAGACTACTTCAACAATGTCTATTTCTTGTTTTGGCATTGGCATGACTAAGGTTGAATTAATTGATAAATTGCTTTTCGTCTCGTCACTAAAGTTACTTTTATAAAATAACTTTATAATTTAAGTGAGGGTCAAGAGCTTCATCAAAAAAGTAACTTGGCGCCTAGATTGATAAACGTTGTTGTTAAAAATCCAAATAATAAGCCTCCAAAAGTGAGTGCTTAGCTAAGGGAGGCAAAAGGAAATTAAAAATAAATTATAAAAGCTCATGTGAGGGGGGTGTGGGATTCTTGGAGGGAAATGAAATTCAAAAAAAAGTTGCCCTAATTCCCTTTTATCTCTATAAAGCTTCTTTTTGGGCCTCATTTAGGGATCTTTCTTTTGGCATTATAACAGGATATTGTTGGATTATTTCTAGAGTTCTATTGTTGCATGTTGCGGATGAAAACCCTCACCATTCTGAGCCAATTTTGGTGGTGGAAGATCCACCCTAGCCGGATTTAGAGTGGTTCTATTTTAGGGATCACCTAGGGCATCAACACAGTATTCATTTATAGTATTTTGGGTTGGAATGATGAAGATTTTCTTGGTATTTTGAAGTCGGTTTTAATTTTTTGGGTGTGCTTAAATCTTGGCTCCATTTTGGTTGTCGTTTGGTGACGATTTGGAGTTGTTTCAAAGGTCTAGAACCCTTTTCTTTGAAATCTGGAAACTACTATAGGCAACATTCTTCACATTGTTGAAAGATATAGTCTAGAGGATTCTTGGTGTTTTCATTCAGGAAACACAATTGAGCAGATTGGAATTTCTATTGTCCAGATATTATTCAAGATTCATTGCATATCAGTCAGAGATCATTGGAGCAAGGGTTTGAAGATTATTATTGCTATTGTTTATCCTTGTTTGGGCTAGTTGTACACTCCTAGGAAGCGTCGGAGACTCTTGTTGCTGGTCGCTAAGATTTGGGAGTGGTTCAAGGGCTGTTTGAAGGCGCCTAGACCTGCACACATCATTCTATATTCCTGCTTCGTTATTGCTGCTGTCCTTGGTGATTGGTGACCATTTTTGACACTTAAGTTTCAATATTTCTTCTCCAGTTCAAACTATTTGTTTTCTGCACTTTCTGCGTATGTTGTATTTGGATAATAGATGATATTTTATGAAGTGTGTTGTAATCACTTTGATGAAAAACTAAGTATATTTGCTGATAATAAAATCTGGAACTTTCAGCTGTGTAATCTTGATGTAATATTCAGTTTTGAGTTGAAAATTTTATTTCAATATCGTTCATTTTGTTGCAATATATTATTGTATCAAACATTGCAAAAAACTCTCAAAACAATCATCCAAAAAACAAAAAAACAAAGGCAAAACAGGGCAGCATATTACACTATTTATATTCCTCACTTGCTCTCATTTGGTTATGCGAATTTGATATAACGAAATACTGCCGGAATGGTGATTGACTTCTTGGGGCTTTGAGGACAAAATCCCTCCAAGCTATCTTCAGTTTTGAGGTTGACAGATACCTCCTCACTAAATAATGTTGCAGCTTCATCACAAGGGTTATAGCAGTGAGAACAATGGTGATGGCTATCTTCTTTGTTTCAGTTTTGATTAGTTTTGATGTCTTCTAGTGATCTTTGTGTGTGTTGGTGTGTTAGTTTGCTGTTTGGAGGTTTTTGGTGTGTGTTATCAGATTTCTAAAGTTGCTGGTTTATGCATAGCTGACCCACGTTTATACTCCCACTGTCCAAAAAGTAGGAACTAATTTGTGGGTATTAGCCCTATATTTTCATCATACCTAGGCACCCCTTTTCCTAGAGTTTGGTGATTTTTGGTGGAGTGTGTGAATTTTCCTTGCTGGTCACCCATCCTGGGAGGTCATACAAGTGGTTGAAGGTGCCTCGGATTGTGTGCCAGTGATTTCCAGACCTGTTGGTGGTGGATTGCAGCTTGATCATAGTTGCCTAGTCTTGTTCTCTCGTTTTGATTTGAGTACATTCCATTGATATTTGAGAGAGTTATGGTCATTTCTTAAGGGCTGATTGGGGTTCCTTGTTCGCTGTCCAAGTATATCAGACTCCTGTGACTATTATATCAGACATGATACAACCTTATCCTTTCATGTTTTATAATGCCTAATTGATCTTGTGTTGCAAGGAATGATCATTGATGTATTTGGCTATCATTTTGACTAGTTCATTTCATATTATCTTGGATCAGACTCTTATTGTAACGCTGATATGGTAGTACCATTCAGCTTTTTACTTTCAATTATTTTGGATACTTACCTCACTACATAAATGGTTGCTTCCGTTGAAAAGTGAATGAGCCTTTGCCTAATGTACTTCACACTCCCACTGAATAAGTGGTCAAATTTTCTTTAATTCATTTCTTGTAGCCCACTGAAAAGTGGAAGTGGTTGGCTTGCCGCCAAGAGCATTACTTGTTTACTTTCAAAGCACTTGTTATTTACTACTCACCCCACTAAAGAAGTGGTAGTCTTGTAATCCAACCATTGTATGCTCTCACCTTGCCCATACTAGGAATCGGGGTGATCAAAAAGTGGAAGATGTCATTTCAATTAGCGTTGTTACTTTCAGTATATGCAAAGGTTGTAATAAGCTACCCTGTTCTAAGTTTACTCATCGAGTTTTTTGGCACTAATTTCTTCTTCAATTTTCCAATTAACCCTTACAAACATTATGTCAAACAGTTTCTTCCTTGTGCACTATTCTAAATTTAAACAACAATGACTTTGCAATGTTTTGTTCCATACAACCAGTAATAAATTTCCCAGTTTCAATTTAATATCAAAAAATAATAAGCATAGAACATCGTGGTCAACAATCCACAGTAAACAAATTGTAGACAGACTACAATGAACTGTAGAAGTAGCAAAGTTTATTTTCAATGATTATCAATTTAAAATGTACATAGATAATATTCCTCTGACCTACACAAACAAACAGCTTCTTTGCTTAAGCTTTATTTGGCACAGCTCACCACCTTATATGAAGAACAAACAACTCCAAACAAACCCGGCTACACCCTCCACTTTATTTGAATGCACTCAAAAGTACTCAGATTTCCTTTGTGGTTTGTATTCTCCTGAAATACACTTGGCTTCATACGACTCCCAGACCATTCACGATAACAAATATGACAATATACTATGAAAGAGGATTGAATCGTCAGATTATATATATAGGATGACTTGTGATTTTCCGAGAGATATTATGAATATTTAAATCCATAGTAGCTATAAATCTCTTGTCTTCTAATGTTTTTCCAAGCAGTGGCTAATGGTCACGAACATAAGCAGCTCTCGATAAAGAGTTCAATTCCCTTTATTCATACAACAAATAGTTCAATCTTCCTTTATGAATTTAATCTCCCACCATAAGATTTTAACAAAAACTCTTAAAATTAAGCTATTCCCTTTTCGGCACATTCAAGCAACTCCCAATAATTCTAAGCATCGGCTTCTTTGAAGTATTGACGTGGCTACTTAAGGAGAATCTACAGCCACATCATCTCCACTTCTAATTTTAAAGACTCGACCTCTTAAAAAATACGAAACTCTTTCTTGAAAGAGACACGAAATACAACAGGCGGTCGTGTATAGTTATAAGGATATGGGCGCCTCCTCAAATACTTCAACCTTTTTACATAAACTATTGTTGCCTTAGTGTTCCATACCTCCTTATTCTGTCGCCTTCCTTATTAGATGCACGGGTAAAGTGTTCTTGCTATGGATGGGTAAAGTTTTCTCTGATTGGCATCATTTCATGCAATTCAATATGGCCTTTGTTAGATGTTTCAGGCTTATATTACTATCTGCAAATTCAGAGAGAGTGAAGCGACTCTTTCTTTATCATTAGTTCTGAAGAAATAACACTTGGAATACAAA